>JAQGCC010000325.1:0-41542 GCA_034698905.1 Xestoiulus laeticollis | reverse complement strand
GTTGTGGGAAACCACGAAAAACCACAACCAGGATAGCCGACCGGGGTTTGAACCTGGGTCTCCCGAGTTCAAGGAGCAAAGCATAAGCCGTGAATAATCGATTCACTAGTTCAATGGACGCCAATATTAAGAGGTTTATTAATTTCTAAGGATAGATAAAGCAAACTATGTAGGCCTACATGTACCAGATTAGCACATTACTAATAGCACAATGTACACCACTACTACTATGCCCTATGACAATGTTTCAGGCCTTAGCCATCTCAGACAATAATGTGACTGTCCAGTGTCCATGTCCAAAAAACGTTAATCCAAGTAGTATTTAATTACCAATACGTTTCACAGTCAGCATTGAATTTGCTTTAAAAAATTTATTTGAATGGACTTTAATCACAATCATTTCCTGCATTAATAAGACAACCACAGCCTTTTCAACTGAAATAGAATGCTGTAATCTAGTATAGCCAGCCATTAATCAATCAGGGCTTATAGGCTTAGATTAAACCAATACATGTCGACATTGCATTACGTCCTTAAAATCAAATAAACCAGCAGTATAACCAGACAAAAAAATTGTCTTTTCTCAAGGTCTACAGAAATGAAGGAATGGTGGTCGAGTACAAGAAATCTGATAGGGTTAAAGGTTATCAACTATACGCACGCAGCAAATTGGCTAAAGACGCATCTAATGACAAAGAACGCGTTGGCATAACAAAAGGTTAATTTAAAATCAATTGTTGAACTCGAATTTATCACAGAATCGGGGAACAAAATCTGGAAGTGTGAAACTAGGCCTATGCTACTATTTTGCTTATTATGATTTAAAGCTTCCGAAATAGTTACCTTGTCAATATCTTCATTCAGTACATGCTAAATGCAACCCTCCGTAAAACCCCAAATTTACAAGTAATTTGGGGAAGCGAAACTATCATATTTAGCAGAATTCGTCGCCTTCTTTCGTCCAAATATTTCGCACCAATGTTCACACAGAGACTCCATTAAATACTATGGCGATTGGCGAATAATATTAGTGAAGACTTCCTCGAGTGTTAAGTTCGAGAGCGCTAGCGAGCGAGAACGGTTTATGGGATCGCGCTGCTCATTAAATCCTATAAAACAGTTGCAAAATTATGAGCTTTATCGAAACACGCCTTTTCCGTCCTTTCACAGAAGCGCCTCAGTTAAAATTATAGTTTCGATTTCGGATGCCTAGAGGACGCTCTCGTTCGCCAGAAGCACGTTGCCTAGGTAACAGGATGCTGCGCAGTGATCTGTCAACATTAGGAGCAAATAAAGTGGTTATCTCGGCGGGAGATGCAATTCATATGGCGAACGAAAAACAAAAAAAAATCTATACAATTTATAGAAAAGGCCAATAACAAAAGCAAGCTCTAAATGCATCTGATTGCGAACTCGCTCATTAGAAATCTATTGAACGAAAATGTTCCATGTCATCACGGCGTACACAAAAAACAGCGCACAAAAACCAAGAAAATGTTCACTAAAATTACGGAAAAAATTGCCTCGGTGTCTTTATACTTTATCAAAAAGCTCATTATCCCTACCTTTATAATTTCTCCTAAAAAGAGTGAAAAGATCGCCAGGGGTATCCTAATATCATTCATTGATAACTATACACCATTCCAGTAGTGACGTCATCTTGGAACTAAATAGTGTTGCTTACTGTTTTTACAGAATAACGTAAAATAAGATCCTCTAACTAAATTCTTACAACATAAAAACATTGCTTTTCTAACCATTTTAATTAGCGCATAATTATATGAACACTTCATGTATGTAATGTAATTATAAAGTTATTAGGATATATGCTTAGGTTTTCGTTTCAAATACGAACTAAGAACCTATATCAAAACAGCATTAATTATGTATGTTTATTCGATAGTATACCACTCTACCCAATGCTGCTAAAAACTGATAGAATCGTATAGTCACTATAGACAGTGCATGGATATGTGAGTGGTACAAAATCGTAAACCAAAAGAAAGCCCTTGATTCCAGATTTTCTACATAAAAAATGGTACCGTAATTATTTTATTTAGATATTTAATTTTAGATAAAATCTAAACATTTTCCAATGTTTATTTGTTGCTGTTCTTAGTCACATTCAAATTTATCATTCGGTCTTACTTTAAAAAAACATTCAGAAAGATTCTATGAGTTATAGCCCAAATTTCATTCACGAGATATCAATAAAATACAATTTATTTTTAATTTAATTTAAACTTTAAATTTGTCTTCGTCGTCAGTTTCTAGCCACTCGATTTCAGGGCCATCGAATGGAGATCGATTATTATTAACCCAAAATACATAAGTGTATATAATGTAAGTGCATCAGCAATCCGCATAATAACATGGCGTGCTTAGGTTAGGGAGAAAATATAAGGGACCACCTGCCAAGTAATCTCTTATTTAATTGGTGGAAATTCCGTACAAACACATGGCCGAAGAGAGCAAGCAAGGCACAAGGCGGACATTGAATATGAGCTAGGAAGAGTGCGCTTGTTTTCTCTTTTCAGTTTCATGCTGCGCATCTTTATTTAGGAGAAATTGTCAAATTCTAGGGAAAAACATACGAAAAAAAAACATCAAATTATATGTACAAATTTGCAATAGGTCTGATATCGTGAATGTGGGCTGAGTGACATTTTTATAGCTGAAAGGACGGCAATATATAAAACCTTACACGGGCAACTGAGAGCAAACTTGCTTAGCCATACTGCTGGGAGTCAGCGGACCATTTCGATCATATAACAAAACAATTAAAAACGAGTAAGACTATCACAATAAGATTTGAACACTTCTTCATGACTGCCCATTTAAAAGGTAAGTTGAAAATATTTCATTTTCATGGATTTTAATTTTTTTTAACCATTAATTGACTGCTACATTTCATCGAGGGCCTACTCTTGACAACTATAGAGGAGTAAAAAGCATCCATCTATAAATTTTAATGAATAATTTTAGAACCGTCAAAATTGTATACTTGTCTTCAGTTTAAAAGTTTTATAAATTTAATTAAACAGCCTCAACTTGATTTCGAAGTTGTATTTATAGTTGAAAAGTGCGTAGCTAAGTCATGATCCGTTGTTATGATACAGTAGCATGGTATATAATATACTGTTCCTTTGAAATGAGCTGTTTGAATTTTAGAAGGGTTATTGCGTGAAATAAGTAGAAAAAAATGACCAAACCGAGCAAAGTAACCGTAATATATGGGGTTATATATATTCAGTAAATCTAATTGGGTTATATTTTAAACACATGATGCATTCAATTTTAAAGTTATTAATAATTAAGACATTTCACCTGATCTTCACAAGTTCACATATCCACTAGAACTAAAGAGGATATCTAATTAAATAATTGTAATTAATTATGTCCAGATTTGCATATGATTTAGGCAGGCAGGCCATATATATCATTAGACTATATACATGCATTGCTAAGCAGTTCAGTTTCATTATCTATTCTATCTATACTCTTTATGGGATTTAATTATTAAGGGAATAAGCATGATGTCGGAATAAAATTAAATTACAGGCTTTCTTTTTTATTTTTATTTTTTAGAATTTTGTCTAGAATGTAAAATGTGCCAAGTGGTAGGCCTATATACACAATTCATAGTTTTGTCCATCTCACCTTTGTTAAAAAAAATGGTGCAATTATGACAGTATCATCGTAAATACTACGAAAGGTTACAAAACCAACGAAGGGCTTATAGAAACCATTTGTAAAAAACCTCCCCTATTTTGTTGAATAAACAACATAAGTTAGTTGAGACTTTTCATTGATTCCATCTAAAGCTAAAACTGTAAGATGACCATAGAATGGCAAAGATCACCTCTGTTTCTGGTGCAATTAATGATAAATCCTCGCCGTAGGGACCTCGCATTACCAAAAACCATATTGTTTCGGTGTAACTCTCGACTGCCGTACATATTTTATCGTCAATGAAAACGTGCACAAAAGCAAAAATCAAATCATTTTTCGAGCATTAGGAAGCACTTTATTGCAGACCATAATTAAATGGCATTAATCCCTCATTTCCATTAACGTTTCACATGACCACAAGCAGCGAGTTAATACATAAAACCCTCATTAATTCAGCGCAAAATTCAGCTTACTAAATTTAGCCTTTGTGAAAAGAAAATTTGGAAATTAATATTTGGACAATGAACGATGTAGAACTACAGGTGGCCCTAAGGTCTTAATCCTAATTCTCGGTAATGTTATATAGTTGAAAGGATAAAATGCCACGCAATAAGGTGGTCACAATGCACGAAGAAAGTTTTCCTCAGAGTTTTCATTGGAATTCCTATTACGTTATTTTCTTGAAATTGCTTGAAATACATGAAAATGTGATAAGAAATAATGGAGCAACAAACATCAACTCGTGTTATATGTAATTAGCATCTCTATACTCGAGTCGGGAAATGCAAGGATTGTCCTAAATCAATCAGGAAAAGTTCTGGTCCTAAAAGTGGACACTATATAATGGAAAATGAATGCTGAATGATCTTTTTTTACACACAGGGTGATTTGCAAATAATATCGACAATATACAGAAACCCTCCATAATGAAAATTCTGAAAATGACCACCAGATTATGTATGCTAATATGGATTTGGCTAATCCTAACTCCTTCCACCATTACAACGATATGTTCGACCTGCTCATATGGTATGTTAATACATTTACGTTGCTATCGCGCAAAATATGTTCAAATGCCTTGTTTTAAAACGATAGTAGTGATGTTTTCACAACCAAAACTTAAAAATGTGATTTTTCACATTCGTCCCATTAACGAATACATTTCATTTGTATGTCACATTTGTCACAGTCACAGGGTCAAGTAAATGAATCTAACTTAACACCCCAGGTGACGAGTGAGGTCATCACAATATGATAACACCAGTTCGGGACATAAAATGCCAAAAATGGATGAAATTTCAAGGACAGTGACGTCAATTTTCAAAAAGTGTAACCTTAAATTTACGTAGAAATGATATTATACTTCTAAAACAGGTCATTTTATGAAAAAGGTGATCTAACATTTTTTGTTGGGATTAATTTACTCCCTGGGACATCACGTAATGTTGCAAAAGACAAATTGATATAGACCTATAGTGAGCAAATAAATAAGACACGTTTAAAGTGAACACAACACTAGCATTTCTGAGTTACAAAAATCATCATAGTGGCCACAGGTGAGAATGAAGAGAAACTTGCTTGTTTTTGAATATAGAGGTGCACAGTGAAGTACACACAATAAATGGCAAACCTCATTCTGTCAGAATGGACAAATGTGTTTATAGACCCACCTATGTAATCAAGTAAGTCACCGTTATTCATATTTGGGAGCAAGAAGGACGATTGTACTTTAGTGCAACAAGTCACGAATCTTTCCAAACTAACTTTAATGTAATCGATAAGACGAGAGAAAAAAAATTGTGTCACATTACTTCTTCGCTAAATATTTCAGATCAGAAGTGGTTAAACATTCCCAAGATGGCCGACGAAAAAAAGACCCCGAACTAAAGCAGTCAATTTGCAGTCGTTGCACCGCCGAACAAGAGTTGCAAGAAACACTCGTTGACAATATACAGATCAAGTACCTACGAATACTTTCGTGTGAATTCAACGAAGATAATTGTATTACAAGCAGATAAAAAAAAAACGAAGACAAAGCTCAAACACAGATAAAAACTACAAAATCAATAATAAGATTAACTCGCTGCTTTTTATGATTATGTACAACAATGGCTGGTCTCTCATAAATTAAAATTAAAGTACAAAACTATACTGTTTTTTCTATGATTTTCTTACAAATCTATTTGATGCAGAAATAGTTAAATTGATTCCATGCATCAGGGAAATATGGCGACCGTTTGCGCCAACAATCACGTGATGGTTCTTTCAAACCAATCATTGCCATTTTTATAGATGACAATCAAGTGTACATGGAATTTCCGTTAATTATCCTCCTATGGTGCATGCACCTAGTCCTATATCTGCTTGGTCATTTCTTACCTCATTGTATAGTTAACGATCGTAAATGATACATTAATAACAAACTTAAGGATGTAGGCTTAGGATATTTAAGTTGAAATATACCGTTCAAATATTTAATTTATGAGTAAACAGATGCATTTCAAAATATTTTCTTTTCGGATATTTCTAGTAATTACATCTTTGTTAATTTTAACAATTTTGCAATCCATCTATACAGTTACTTTTTGACGATGTAATAAATACATGAATATATAATAAAACGAGCGTAAATTCCCCGAATAAACTTGATCGTTTAACGTCATTTGAACGTCCTCGACATTTACAAACAATATCGTTATGGTATCCTACCCTCAATCTACTGTTTCCCAGAAAATGTTTTATCAAGATACGTTATACACATGACACGTCCAAATAAATATAAATATCAACAATGACGCATTGCACTGAAACAAGGAAAAAAAAAAACTTATTTCCAAAAGGACTAAAAAGTTACATAGTAACTACATACTGCAATATGAACATAAACAATAGGCTATATAGGTAGAATCAGTTGGCGTTTCAAAACAATGGTTGTTCAATCTACATGTAACTAGCTTATAGTATTGACATTGTTAAACATTATGTAAATGTAAACTTGCATAATTGTATTTATAAAGAACGTACTGCAGTTTTAAGAAGTTCCTCCTCTATTACCAAATGTAACCGAAATGTCCTTCAACTTTCATGTGCAACAATTTTTGGATAATATCAGTAGGAAAACTTTTTAAAAGTTTACGCTTCAGGCATATAAGAAAGCTTCCAGAAACACTTCGTGATGGCCATGAATTAATTGTAAAGTAGATTTGGCGTCATTACCGTTTCTAAGAAACTGTTTTGCTATAAAGATGTTATAGTTATTGGCCTTAATTAACATAATAAAACATGAGAGCAGCCATGTTGGAAATAGCATGCTAAAAATCTGATACGCCATGTCAAACTACAATAATGGAATAATTTGGAAATATAGGTACGGTAATTTCATGCTAAAAATATTGTTAGAATGCTATGAACTAAAAGAAGGAATTCCTGGTTTACCTAACCTTATCATCGTTTTAGGGAAAGTTAAACAAAAAGGAACTTTTTAGAACAGATAACAACACGATAGGATGTGCGAAGGCGTTAAGTATACACAATGTGGATAATCAATATTAAAACCCTTTCAAGTTCGTGGAATAACAATTACAATATCCACCAAACATTATCTTACTACAGTGTATACATGTATGTTAAATACTCGTAAAATTTAGAATATTAAAAAAATACCACAAATTTGTAGCATAGATTTCAATTTCCAATTACGAAGTAAAAGTTAGAGCAGAATGACATGGAAATATCATCGAAAGACGCTATGTAATATTACCTGGAGTAAAAAAGGGGGAAATACCGAAGAGAATTTCGTCAACGAATCATGACTTAGTGGCATTCAAAGTGTCAATTCTCCGAAACCTCTATAAAAAAATAACAATTTTAGGATAGTAGCCGCCTTCTTCAATCACCAGCCAATCGCTATATAAAACCCTGATCGTAAATTGTGATTTTACAATAACTTCGAGCTAGAAACCCTTTTTTACACGCTAGTGCTTGAAATGTTAATTATTGCTTATGTAAGGTGATTCAAAGAGAAAACCGTGTTTTTTAAACAGTGATTCCATTTATTTCGTCGAGTGATTCAATGGAAATTGCAATTTTAAGAATTTCTACGAAGAAACTGTTTCTACTATTAACTGTTTTACTAATTGCCTTTGATAATGTCACCAATTCAACGACTTGCATAAAAGGTAAGTTCTATTTGAATTTTTTAAGTTTATGAATCTGCTTTCATGTACGCATTGCAATTTTATCAAAACTGCAAACTGTTTCAGTTGAACATACAGAAATTATCAACAACGGTGGAGTAAGGCGTGCAGTAACAATGAACAAATGTGTGTCCATGTCATCGGCATATGCTATAACGTATGATACTAAATAATTATTTGCACGCTTATGCTAGGCTAGAATTTATAATCAAAAATAAGCTGCTACGTTTGAGAAAAGCCTAATTTTATACGCGATATGCAAATGATGCAATTGATTATACATTCGAGCCTATAGAAACGATTTTTGCCCTAGAATAAGATTCCACAAAAAATCACTTAAAAATGTCCTAACTCTAGCAGACAACCATGTCAATGATTGTATCGATCCCTAAATATTTGCATGCTTTGCTGCATGAGATAAGTGTACGGGGAGATACTGAACTAACGAAATCTTAAAACATTGGAACTAGAAACAAATTTGTTACAAAAGCATTTTCTATTAGCATCCTGAGTGAATTAATTTGGTGCAAATTGGGAGCTGCCATTACAAATTTGAACGAAAACAGCTTATCCTAATTAAACCAATTAGACAACATAAATGAAATTTGTTTAGGACACGCCCTGATGAGGTCTTTGGCATTTGTGTAATATCATAAATGCAATAAACCCATTTTAATCTAGTGTTGGGTTTTACATGACAAACAATTTGTTTGTTGCATTTATCAATTACAGATCAGAGGTGGTGAGGCAACCGATTCAACCCAGATTTCGGATGGAAGAACTGTGCTGTTGCAAAGTGACCGATTCCATCGATAGACATATGCACATCGGAGATGCTCTAGTAAACTACAAGGAGATTCTATCTTGCGGATGTGGTACTTGCGAATCGTAATGATTTAAAAAAAAAATTGGGTTATCTCTTTGCATACGTTGTTTGCTAACTGCATAATACACGCTATTTACCGCACACAATACTTAAGAGAAACCAGGGGGTTAAACACTTTTCTCATTCACAGACCTTTTGGTACTTTAAAAATGAAACCGGGTATTCCACAACAAGAATTTCTGCTCAAATTTGCATTAAAAAAATGTAGAAATTTGTGTCGGTGGGAATTTATATAACATGAGATTAATACTTTTTGACGCTTAACAGTTATACACATCCTCATTCTAAAAACAACCAAATACCACGAAAAGATCTTACAAATCAGTTTATCGAACAAATTTGTCCATCTGAAAGCGTAACTGACGATTAAATATTTTATCCAAAGAAATTGTTATTCCTCTACCAATGTATATAAGCTTTTATAAAAAGCCAAATTTTCTCAACATGAAACCTCAAAGAATTTAAGCAAATTATATTGTTTTAAGAGATGTACGTATTATTTTTCGCACTCGATTTGTTTTGCAAGTATTATATTCATATTCGATATCGGACCAAAACTCACGTGTTTGCAAAATAAAAATCGCACAGTTATATGTAAATGTTATTGTAAATTTGAAAGTAAATAAACTAGAAGCACCAAAGCAATTTTCTTGATTTTTTTCCGTAGCAAAAATACGGTAGTGAAAATAGTATGTTTAGTATTATGAATTCATCTGCGCAAACACAATTAGTCCTTAGTTGATTTCGACATGCAACCTGCTATTATATCCGCTGCATTAGTAATTATTGTATATGAAGTTGCACGACAACTATGCAACGAATTATTCAGAAATAAATTATTAGTTGCAATGGATTTGCTTAAAGCATGTAATGATAGAAAAAGGGCCCTCAACTAGTATTAATAATGTTAGATTATTTAAAGTCATGAGACAAAACTACTAAATCTGTTATAAAAAATAGTGCTACAAATTAAAAGCAGATGCTATTTCTGCTAGATAAGTTATAAAAACGATCTTTCATTTGGGTTCTTTTTAAGAAACCACGAGTAATTATGCAGAATTCTACGGAAAAAAATGTACACAAATTTAATCGGCAAATGTGCTGTAAATCAATGTTTAACCAGCCTATCGTGACAACAGCCTCGTACCGTTTTTTCAGAAGTTTAATCGTAGCCGTAAGATAAAATATTATAATGGCACCACATTTATTTATCATATATTCCCAACATTTACAAACGACCTCAGCACCTGTAACAATTAAGCGGCACTCCCACGAGGTCTTTTTATCATTAACAACACATGAGAACTTCATTAAAAACAAATCGCCGTGACGTGTACATAATTATGCTTCAGGATAAAAGAGAACATGGGCGGAGCGCAGCGTGATATTTATGGATGAGGCAAGATTTCCAAAATTAATACTACCAATAAAACGGTGACTAGAATGTACGTGCATGTGCCGAATGCAATGCCGGTCCTAAAAAATACACCGGGAGGGAAAAAAAAGACGGAATGCAACAGTTTGCTTAATTAATGCACCCTACTTCGTCCATCTTTCCAGTTCAAACAGCACTCCGATGCCGTACTATTTGCTGAAGAGGTGTGGCAGGCCTTTGTGTAGTAGTAGTAGAGCTAGGTGCTAAAACCAAATGTCAAAACCCTCACGCAAAGGCAAACTAATCCATGTCGAAATGTTAAGCATGCGAGAATTGTTTTAGAGCCTTTCAAGGTACTTAGACGCTACCAATCAAGATCGATTTCGGGAGGATGTTGGAGCTCTAAAAAAATCGACATGATACCTCGGTAAAAGAATTTCTGGGTAACCGATAAGGGGTTAAATGGTTGTCAACGAGGGACGTCAGTATACTTCCTTCTGACAAATGCAGAATTTTTAAAACATTGAATTGTTCTTGTTTTTAAACTACTCTAAAAAGCGCCACAAGTTTACTCCAAAAGGGTTTATCTTGCCATCAATCCACGCTAAAAATTAACTTCAAGAATACCAAGAAAGCCGATACATGTAGCTAGTTGCTACATGCATTGGCTTTCTTAGTATAAAAATGTACAATATCTACAGTGGAATCGGATATTGTTTGATAAATAAATATTTCACAAACAATTTATACAGCTAATGCTAACCAAATTTGCAATTGGCTCAACAAGTGAAAAAGTAAGAGGCCAGAGTTACTCAACTGGGATTGTACTATGGTAGGAATGTAGCATTGAAGAACTTGCCTTTAAATATCGCTCGGCGCTAAATGGCATTTGTCAAATATCTTATGTCCTAGGCCAAATGGGTAAATAACTACTCCAACCCGATGCTGCCTGTGCGTCGAGAACACCACCTGAAATTATTTCAACAAAATCCCAATTACTGAAAATTAACAACAAATGAACCTAAAGTGTTCCAAGATAAATTAAATAAAATTAGCTGAAGTTGGTAGCAATCCTAAATTTTACCTTTAGCAATTACTTGAACTTGATGTTCCTCATCTGGGCTCAAACGCAAAATAGTGGTAAGAACAGGTACGAGTCGTTCTCGTTCATCCCCTGATGGCAGTGAAAAAAACTAAAACAAGAAATAAAAATACGTTCAGCATTAAAGCGGGATCAATTATTGAAATCGTCATAAAAAGCACAGAGAAGCTTACTTTGACAATTATGTTTTTCACATATTCCATGTTTGCGAGATGCTGCTCCCTCTCCTGATTCCTCTCCAGCCTAAGTGGAAGATATCGGTCATTAAAATGTCACTTAGGAAAAATATGGCTAACACTTGCAATACCTTCGTATTTCTTCCTTCAATACCCTCGTCTGTTCAGTCATTCGAGCATTTGTAGCTTCACTTTCGTGTAAAATCTAGGCAAATCAAAAAGAACAATACGCAATAAAACGACTCGCCATATTTAGAAACTAAACTATTTAAAACACATACTTCGGTAAGATGTTCAATTCGTTTTGCAGCAACAGATAGCTGCCCTTCCAATTTTTCTACTTCGGCTGTGCCAACACTACTGTTGCCTGCAAGATATAAATGTCATTGGAACTTAGCCGCCAAGAGGCTTGACCCAAAAAAAGCTATTCAGGTATAGTACGGCACTTACTAAATTTGTCTTGATTTAGCAGCTGATCAAAGGGAACAAATCCTATCGTCCCAGATGTACTTATCTAAACAAAAGTAAAATTTCACAAACTATATCATCTACCAATAAATAAATGATTCCCAAAAAAAATCAAGATTAGATCATTAGTAATTTTAGAAATTAATGATGTAATCTTAATTTATTCAAGACAACAACTAATATTTTTAAGAGAAGCTTCCATACCTTCTGTGGAGTACCAAAAACATTATCGGTGAACTCTGATCCCTAAATATGAGTAAAAGAAAGTTTGAACAACATGAACTTAGAATGGTTAAATTCCTCGGGAATCTTTGCTTCTACGTCACACCTCAGCTTAAGGTACTCCAAACATGTAAACGATATTTTATGTTACAAATCGAGCATGATGAATGTGAAATAGACAAACATATAATAATTTCAGGGGTAATTAACAAACTATTTTTTGTAACTTTTTTGTAAGCTAGATTGTTAGTATTAAAAAAAACGTACTTCGCCTTCTTGTCTTTCAGAATTCAGAAAATCCACCATCAAGTCATCGTCTCTAGATAAGGCAGCTGACGTTGCCATTCGAACTTCCGTGACCTCCTTTTGCAGTCTCACAATTTCATCGTTTGAAAGGTCCAATTTAAGTTGCAATTCTTCAAGTTGTTGCCTGTGCTCTTCGCGTGATGCATCCATCTGCTGTTTCAAACTATTATTCAAATGAAGCTGTTGTTGCTGTTGCAAGGATCGAACTGCGCTCGCATGTTCTTGGCGCTCGTTCGCCAATTCCTTTTGCAGCCGCTCCACCCTGCTCCCCGTAAAATAATTTTTTGTCTAAGTACAAACGCCATAAACTTCAATGCACTGAGACAATTTTTCCTACCTCTGCTTCCAAGACATATCCTGCTCATTTTGACTTAACGCCAAATTATTGTGCCTATGAAGTAAATTATCGTGCTCTTCTTGCAATGTGTCCAATTCTGCTCTGGTGACAGTTAACTGGTTTCTGTAAATATTCATTTAAAAACAAATTCCCATTGCAATTCTAAATATAGAAATTAATTTGCCAATTTAAAGAAAACCTCCATATTTATTTTTAGATAGAAAAACAAATATGAAACCACATACACAAGTTCTTGCACCCTTCCTTGTAGAACTTCAACAGCTTTTTCCAGTCGCCGTTTTTCTTCCAAATTCACATCGTCGAGTTGAGTTCCACCACTCGTAGCACCTGAATCGGAAGTGTTTGGTTTGGACTTTTTGTGTTTAAGAACACTATGAGCACGTACCTAAACGTGAAATACAGGAAAACCACTTAATAAGGAAACCTCAACATTTCCCGTAGAACCCGGCAAATTGAAACGACCGTGAAACCTTATAGTTTTCATATTCCATTTGGCAAGAAGCGTATTCGATTTTGACTTTCTGCAATTCGTCATTAAGTACAGTTATTCGATTTTCGAGAATTCTGGCTGCTTTTTGATGAGCGTCTTGGGCCGATTCTTTTGACTCTTGCAACTTTTGATTATCTGCTGCTACGTCTGCAATTTGCATTTTGTAATTTTCGACGTCTCTGGAAAGCGATTCGAGTCGAACCATTAAGTTGCTCTCCGTTGCCATCCATTCCCCTTCCGACTTTCTTAATTCTGCAATTTCACTCTTCAGCTTATCGGACAGATTTTTAAACTGTTCACCACGCACCTCGCTCTGCTCTTTCTGACTTTCAAGTTGCTCTACATTGTTTGAATAATTGTTATGATCGTTAATAACAGCATTGTCCGAGTGACTAAATGTACATTGAAATGAATAACTTGCCTATCTGAACTTGAAATCCCTGAATCTTTTCCTTGTGACATTCAATTTCCACTTTTAACTTGCCGACTTCCAAGTTTTTGAGTTCCATCTGTTTGTTTAGATCCGTGACGAGCCTTTCGTAATCAGCAAACTCGAGGGACATGAGGTTGCTTTGGTTGGCATCTTTCAACGCACGTTCCAACTTGCTTTTTGTCTGCTTATGCTTCTCTTTTTCTTGAGCCAGATGAGACTCGCAGGTCTTTGCAATGTCTTCCGCAGCAGATTTGTCCTTATTCAACACAGCCAATTGACTGGACGTACGTTCCAATTGCGACTTGTAATGTTCTCGATCGCTCACAGTTTTGTCTAGTTCCGAACCTAAATCGGCAACCTAATGAATTATATTTAAACAAACGCATCATCTGATATGTACAAATAAAAGTAAATGTGCACAGAAAACGTTCCTGAAGCACAGCAACTACTGTTACCTTTTTCTTTAATTCAGCAGCTTCTTTTTTCACTTTAATGGCAATGCTTTTGTATTTGCTAACTAGTTCTTCAGCCTCTTTTATGCTCTTGTCTCTGTCATCAGCAATCTTCTGCAGTTCAATACATCGACCTTCAATTCCAGACAGCGATGCATTCAATGTTTGAAAACACGTTGTCCACTTCTGAACTTTAAGAAGCAGAACATCTTCAAAAAGCGCGACAACTTCTGAAATCTGGCATAGGTGAGCAATTTCATCGGAAAATTCCATATCTTCGACTTTACTCTCCGACTCTGATATTCCATCCAGCAGCAATTTTAGCCGGCTCAGACTTGCGTTGATGTCGGAATTTTCATTGTCATCTAACTCGGTTTCTGTGATGCACTGCAGTATGGTTCTAAGCGACTGTTCAATGGATAATTTTTCATGCCTCAACTGCCTCGCATAATCCAGAAGCATTGCATTGTAATCTTCATTTGCGACTAACAAGTTACTTCTTTCAGAGTGTGATGTAAGATTCTCCTTCACAGATTCCCCGCTCACATCAACCACAGAAACGGTATTTTTCATCACATCTTGGCAGGTTTCAGTACTAGCATTCTTACATTCTGGTATGCATGATAGATAACCATCAATGACTTGTGTGAACGACTCTGCCGTTTCGACACGTTCTGTACCAATGCACGCAGATGTAAAAGCTGGACAAGGAATTTCGACTGTCTGACACTCGGCAGAGGATGTTTCAATTAATTCTGTACCAATGCATGCAGACGTAATATCTGGACAAGGAATTGCGACGGTCTGACACTCGACAGAGGATGTTTCAATTAATTCGCTCACTTCCGTAACTGCATCAACCTTTTCAATTACCAAGTTTAATGTAGAGGCACATTCTGGAATCCATTTAAATGGTCCGGCAATCTCGGTTTGACACTCGACAGAAGCTTTTTTGATTGGCACAATCAATTCCAAGACACCAACTTTTGCATCCAAGGTTTCTAAAAAGCATTGCAAATCATCTACTTTTTGCCTAATACTGGTATTATGCATTTCAACGTCACTCATTTTGTCATTTACGACGTTCATGGCTTGCTCGGTCATCTCATGTGCATCACTATTGTTGTACATGTGTGTGGAGCTTACGTCACTTGTATATTCTCTTAGCAAAGTCAAGATACTTGTACTTGAGCAAGAATCACTTATATCATCCATTCCTTTATCATGGGAGTTGTGGTTTTTTAAACCTAGTACAAATTGACGAACTTCTTCCAAAGTGCCTTGTTGAGCTTCTATGGTTTGCATAAGTGAAGCTTCCTTGTTTTTTAATTCATGCATTTGAGATTCCAACTGTCTCAAATTTTCAAATTCCAGGGCTGAATTTTCAATTTTACTTAACATGTCTTCTTCACGTTGTCTGAATTCTAGCAAAGAAATATTTAAGTCTTTTAATTTTTCTTCAGATTCCAAGAATTTTTCATTTAATTGTTGGTGTTCAGTCTTTAGTTCCAAATTACTCTTTTGCAAGGTCTCATTAATTAATTCGGCATCATAGATTTGTTGAGCCAACGATTCACCGTTAATAACAGAAGCTTGTAATTTTTGTTTTACATCAGCTAACTCCATTTTTGTTTCGGAAACAAGGGCTTCTTGCTGACTGTCAATGTCGGTCTTCGATGCTTCACTTTTGTTTTGAATTTCAATAAACTCCTCTAGTTTTTTCATGATATCATGTTTCTCTGTCATTACTTTTTCTAGGACAATACTGCATTCAGATAAGTTATTTTCCAATTTTGTTATATTTGCTTTTGAAATTGAATTTTCCTGTTCCAATGCTTCCCACCGAAGTTGTAGTTCAGTATAATTTTCTCCCAATGTTTCGAATTCTGCTTTGGTAACAGTGTAAAGCTTCTCAGACGACTCAAAATCCTTACGAAGAAGGTTTAATTCCTCTTGAATCTTTTCCTTTTCTTCTTGAGCCAATGTCAATTCCTCCTTAGCAGCGTCTAATTCTTTTCTGGATTCCGAGAGTACCGTTTCTTTTAAAATTTTCATTGAGCCAAGGGCTTCATCTCTTGCAGCATTTAAAAGAGTGATTTCCATCAATAATTCCTGGAAAAGCATTTCATAACAGTTAACGTATTAGAGAATAATTAATCATGTCTAAGAAGTTGTATGAAAATTTCATTTACATTATTTTTGTCTTGTATTTTTTTAATTTCATCTTGTAGACACTGAAACGTTGTGCTGGCAGTTTCTTGCTTCATAGTCATGCAATCAACTTGCTCTTCTAAATTCTGAAAATTTATATAATTTGGTGAAACCGGGATTGCTACGTAATAAGAAAGAACTACAAATTACAATTTTATTAAATGAAGTATACCTTAATTTTTCTATTTAAGTCTTTTTTTTCATCCTCCAAAACAGAAATTTTACTGCAGTCATCCTTTTTCTGCAAAATAACTGAATCCAAATGTACCTGGAATAAAGAGCAGAGAATGTCATATTGAATATTTTGATCCATTATTGTTCAAATGCACTGCAGGCGTTTATTGGATAATTTCGTGCATAACCTTAAGTTCTTCATTTTCCTTTTCTTTTTCTTGAATAGTGGTTTCCAATCCAGCATTTTTATTTCCAAAATCTGCAGATGAATATGCATATGTTAGCCCTACAAATCAATTTAAACAATACATTTACAAGTTTAAACATATATTACTATGTGTACTCACCATCACATTTTAATTTCATCTTTTGCAACAGCATTAGCTGTTTTTTAACTTGCGAAATCAATTCTTCTTTATCCATCTTGTCCCAATGAGGTTTCGCCTGTTTCTGAGGTTCCAAACCCACATGCTTTTTTTCATTTCCACCATCTGCCATATTCATCTAAGTGGATATTAAAGCATAATTGCATATAGTGAATGAATCAAACCACATGTGCATGGAAATGGATGCACTTTAATATGCTTAATATTATTACTCGTAAACAAGTTTGGCAAATGCATTTTATATTTTTTTTAAAAACTAAGAAATGCAAAATAACGTTTCACCATGGGGCAAATCTGCTGACATGCCAATTGAAAATATAGACGAACGATTATTTATCAGTAATAAAACGGCCAATCTAGTACCAGCTGGTGATTATATAGACACTGACCTTGCATTGAATAGTTTTAGGTTTTGCATCCGGCCTTAGCTTAGAACTAGTGCAATTGCAAACAAAACCCCTTTCCCATTGGCCTAACCATCCTTCTTAATCAGACTCGGGTCCATGTGAACGTATGATGAGACAGAAAGATGCACTGAGACCGGGACCTTATAGCAATCTACCTAGCTTTGCCGTGATGTTTACAGAGACTAGACTGCATATGGATCGTTATATAGGCAAAGGCGCGAGAACTCGGCATCAGTATGGTAGTCTGGGTCCGAAGGACAGAGTTTGGGAGACCTATATATAGACTCAGCCCAGTAAGGAAATGGCGCTAACACATCCCTACAACAGTGTCAAGACAGTGTCATGAAGTGCTTGATGTGCAGTCCTAATTTCTTGACGCACAATACCCTTGATTCCATGAATGAAGTGTGGGCGACAAGTAAGCCTATAGACGCACATTATAATTTCGGAAATGTTGAATACTATCACTTTTTTTGAAAAATAACACTGTCAAATGCAAATTCCATCCATAAAATATATTATAATGCGCTGCGCTGACAATTTTTTCAGCACGTACTTGCTTCAAATTATTTTCTAATTCTTTCTAACGCGGTTGTTTTGCTATCATTTTGCCGTTGCCTATGAATTCATATTTGAAGAGAGATTCAATTCTGTAACTTTAATATTAATGGAGAACAGCAAAATCAATAGGCCTAAAACTCCACGTAAAACTTGCACCCGCCCTTCGTCAAGTTTAATACACAAAGTGGGCTCATATACTCACCTAAAACCAGCTTCCTTTGGCACGTTAGACTATATAATGATGATTAATTCATCGCAAATTGTCAATAAGTCTATAGCTAACGAATATTGAGTGAAAGACTTATAAATGTTCCACACAATTCGATCGAACCGAGCAAAATTAAACAGCAATGACATGGAATCTCAACAGGTGGCGCTAATTTTCATACAAAAAAAAATCAGCTGTGTACAGAACTCCACAAAAGTTTAATAGAAATTCTATGCAAATTTTAGCCTTGAAAACTATTTTTTTCTGTTTGCATAAAAAAAAAGAAAAAAATGTGTAACATTATGTTAACAAAATC
This sequence comes from Xestoiulus laeticollis, assembly GCA_034698905.1. NCBI lineage: Eukaryota > Metazoa > Arthropoda > Diplopoda > Julida > Julidae > Xestoiulus > Xestoiulus laeticollis. The sequence continues at coordinate 23,143 of JAQGCC010000325.1, read as the reverse complement.
TGATACATGTATCAGATGTATAAATTAAGTTTTTTTATTACACGTAAGCATCCATTGGGGCATAAAAAGGATCAATAAATATAATTGAAAGTAATTATGCATGTTTGTAGTCCTTTATGAATTAACTACCAGCATGTGGATTTTTTGTGTGGCAAAACAAGAAATAAAAAGTGAGATAATGAATGCAGGCAGCCCTTTCAAGCATTGCTGTTATGCATGATTGCTCCATTTCAAGGGCAATTAAATCACTGCAGTGACAACGACGTCTTCCAATTCAGCTTACGCATTTGCAAAACAGTTTCTAGTCTTCTAATACTTTATTTTTCGTCATTTCTTGAAATCAATAAATCATTTTTCTGAATATTAAAAATCTCTCGTACATAAAAATTCCAATTTCCCCGTATATAAATACTGTGAATATACTTAATTAGGAACATACGCGTTAATTTACAAATATTCAGCTATTATTTTAACCATACTTTTAAGCATTTTCACTTTTGCAACCAACACGACATGCAACTATCCAAATCGGGATCAACATCAAACACAACAAGTATTCATCAAAGATACGTATTGTTTAGGATTCGAGATGCGCTTAACAAGAGAAAACCAAATGAATCATGCACTCATATTTTAAGAAAATATAAGAATGCTTTTAGACTGAATCCTATATGCCAACAGGGTTAAAACTTCGAAAGTCATTTCTGTAGTAAATAACATAATTACTTTTAACATAATTTTAGAGATCATTTGTGGAAAATCTAATATTATACAGTGCGTAAATTTTGTAATTGTGTTTATCGATATGTTTTAAAACAGCATTGGTTTGCGAAATTCTAGCATTTGCAAAACAATTGAGTTGATTGTTGGCATGAACAGTGCAACACATGGTACATGATACACATAAGGGAACCTCAAGAATTTAACTACCAGCTGAGCCATGATGATGTAAAAAATCCTACAAGGCATCTTAAATTCGCCAAGCATACTCTAGTCACTTTTTTTTAAATAGATGCATTACCTCATTCATTTCGCCCATTTGGTTATAAAAAACAATAGGTTTGACATTGCCGGTTTCTAATCTCATGGAATGGGTGTTCTCTTAAAAGCCAACTAGTTTTTGAACGAATACATATATCACCACATGCCTATACAACACTAGCATTTTATGATACATGTTGAAATTATAAGAAATATTTCTAAAAAAAACTATGATTTGGCATGTACAATATGAAGTATTTCGTGGGTCCCATAAAATCGGAAAAAAACATTTCACCGCACGCACGTTCAAAATACGGTCAAGCAAACTTAATATAATGAGAGTAAAACGACAGAATCGAAACCAAATAATTTGCAGAAAACTATTATTTCATTCCCTCGGAAATATTCATATCGCATTTAGCTATGCAAAGCTATACAAACTGAATTGCACAAATGCCTGCTAAGATTTCAATTCACTCCAACCTTCACGATACAATAAAAGCACGTACAGTAAATTTTACAGTTATGTGGCGATGTTACAAGAAAGTCAAATGAAAGAATTTTCTCAAATTAACAACTAACAAAAATTGGTTGTTCCAAAAAAAAAAATCTTTTACTAAGAAATCAAAAACGCTCACATACAGCATGTTTCAATACCACAAGTCTGAACTATTAGAAATACTTAAGATTGCCCGTTACCTTCAGGAGCAAAGCAAGGCACGAATTCCTTATGCATTTACTCTTTCTCTTAGAAATCGGGGGGAAATTGCAGAATCGATTAAGACTTAGAAGTACTGTAGAGTGCGATAGATTGTCTCATTCAATCAATTGCCCATTTTCGTCAATATTCGGCTATGGCAACAAATCCCATTATAAAATTGTATTTAAAAGGCACTCGATCTGTTTAATCAGAGCCTATTTTAAATGATATAGTGGCACATTAAATTAAACGTTTCACTGAAGCAAAAGCGATTGCGTAACATATCGGTTTAATGCCAAACATAAATTATAATTCCAATTATATTAAGTTCTCTTTAAATTAATTACCATTAACTGTCTTCAAACGTTAAAAATCACATTTTCAAATCAGCTGGACGTACGCATGCAGACAATTCCACAAATCAAGCCGAAACGCATCTCGGAGTACGTTGGAATTACCGAGAATGAGGAGATCGCATCCGAGTTTCAATTTTTCGTCAACGTCTCCAACAATACACTTAATAAAAATATCCAGAAAAAGCATGAAAGATATTTAAGTCGTTAGCACTAAAGATATCAATGGATGTAGGTCTCGAAATAACGTACAAAAAAAAACGGTCATTTAGAATACAACTTAGCAAATGCCCCGATAAAACATATGAAAAGTGCTCACTGATGTACATGTATGTAGTTGGTGAAGTATCCGCTCACTGCCGTTTTAGATGCATGATTAAATCAATTAACATAAAAACAAAATATTGAAAACCATTGTGGATACAATGTTTAGGACAGTATTTTGGATATAGCAAGAATCATTCTCAAAATAGTTTGATTGTCATTACACACCAACTAATGCATCAACCATTAGAGATACCAAAATCAAATTCGAAAACTAAACACTTTATTAAAAACGGCTTACACTAGCAAAGTGAAATCCTGACTGTAATTTTAGCCAAAACAATAACGTGAACAAAAACGAAAAATTGAACACTAGACATAATGCAATCACAGCCGAATGAAATTTGCTTCCAATTTACAGAAAACGTTTATAATCACAACAGAAGAATGGTGAAATGATTTAAAATACTTGCAGGAAAATCCTAATCTGCCATGGCATATTCAGACCCTTCAATCTACATTTAGATATGGCAAAATTATACATGTAGTATTGGGAAATACGCTCAACTTTGGATCCTAAGTAAATCTCCGATTATATTTCATGGACAATGGTGTAAACGGCCATAATAATAAACAAAAATTACTAAAATTCTACGGTAATAGCTTCCAAGCGGGAACTTCGCCAAACATAAGCATGCAACGGAGCACTGATAAGGCATCTTAAATTCCTTTTTCAAAAAAGTGTTCCCAAATTCGCACAAGGATTGTTTAAAATGACTCAAAAATCATGAATTTAAGCAGAGTGGCAGTGCACCTAGTAGTCTGGTACACTATGTTTGTTTATTCGTTGTCAATTAACGAATTAACTAACGTGTATTCCATTATCACAGTGACCTTCACCGTTACCCTTCTCATCCCTCTCCTTTTCCACCAAAACCACCTCCTCCTCATCCTCCCCCTCCTCTTCTTCATCCTCTTCTCTATTGTTCTCGCCTTCGCTGGTATGGTTAAAATAAAGAAACTCACCGTGGTCATATTCTTTATCGAATCTTCTGTTTTTGGTGGGTGGACTAGCAGTTTCGTCCCTCGTCGGAGTGGATTCCCGACTCCCTGCAGGGCTTCCCGGTGGACTGTTGTTAGGTGACAGTGCTTGCCTTATCCGTCCTTTTCCTTCTTGCCAGATATGATTCTATTTAGGGGGGAAAAGATATAGTCGATGAAGGGTTTAATGCATTCACTGTTGTCATGCATTATTAGAATTTTTCAAGTCCTACCAAGCGACCATCTCGCCCGAAAAGTAACAGGAAATTATGAATAAATTCCCTTGATTTGTCTTCCCACTTTTGTATAAGTTCACTTCGTTTGCCTTCAATGTTCTCTACGACCTTCTTGCCTTTATCCTTTAATTCATCCATTTTATTTTGAAGTCTAAATTTCTTTTCCTAGATAAATATTCATAAAAAGAAATTAATTGTATATACCAACAATTGAAGGTATGGGAAAAAGCAATATCTTACATTTATAAACGAGACATTGAGTTCTTTGGCCGTGTATCCTCGAGCTAAATTCCTCCGCACGTAAATATCGTAATCTCGAACTATTCTCGCAACTAAATCTGACGTCGAAACGCCTTCGGTTCGTTGCGTTGCAACAAACATTCCTTTCTCTTTAATGTCTTTATACACGTCTTCAGAATTTCCTGTGGCATAGGGAATCTCATCGTGCGCCACAAAATCAATCTTAATTATATGGAAAAATAAATCAATGAACGATTCAATTGGACAGCATTAAAAGAAATAAAAACAAATGCTGTACGCAACAACATACTTTATTTTTTGTTAGAAACTCTTCATCCAAAACCCAAGGTGCATCCCTCAAAACTTCATCGACATACCGACAATGCCTTACTCCTTCATATCGCTCTTCTTCGGTCATTACGGTACGCCCTTTAAATTTGTGTGTCATCTTATCACTACAAACTGAACAATAAAATCAAATCTCAGGTAATGAGAATTGGTAGAATGCGTAATATAAAGGGTATGTGGTAACACATATCATTCTTGTTTCCCGATCAAAATTATATTTAATAAATAACGTCTTGGATGTTACAGAACTTACCTCCTACAATGAGGTATGTATTTGGGAACAAGTTCTTTGCTTGCATTAGTTGTCTCGCATGTCCCATGTGAAATAAATCATAAATTCCATCTGCATAGACACGGACGGGTCTAGAACCTGAAATTAGATTTGAATATCAAAATAGCTCACCTTCTAAGAAAATCAAATAGCAATTTAAGCATTTTAGAAATAACTGAAAATGTCCTGCTCACCCTTTCCAGATTTGGCCATTTCTAAAGATATACGAGTACTGTAGTCACATTTTCCTCTTTCGGAAACTGCAACTTCTTCATCATCAAAGGGGGCAACGTTATAAATGGTCTTTAAAGAATAAAAACACCATTAATCAAAATATGATCATTGGAACAGTTTAAGATTATGTCCTGCTTCAAACATATGGACAAAAATTCACTTAACAGTTGCTCACCTCATAATTAACAAATAGCTTATTTTCGTTCACCAGTTGCACAGTAGAAACAGAACAAAACATGTTTCTGTGATACCAAATTGTCGAAATTCAGAGCAATTCGATTATTTTTTCCAATATTATCAGCCAAAATTGGAAAAGTTCAGATTGCCACCTATGCAATGCTGCTACTAAGAATAAAGTTCACAGAAAAATGGCCTTAGGGATTCATTTCTAGTCTCAAGTTTCCTGATCTACATTGGCTAGAGTTCATTTGGACAAAAGGTTACACAGCTCACTACATACATGAATAAAGGTTCAAAAGACCACTAAGCTTTTTATATATTCAGTTTTACTTTTTTACACTTTGTATATCACTATATTCAATTAGAGATAAAATGACATTAGAAAAATTAGCAAAGAATCATGTTTAAACGAAGTTATAGATTAATGGGGTAATAGGTAATTATGTCTAAAAAATGAGCAATAAGCAACAATGTTGATATGTAAATAATACATGTAACAGCTACATAGTTTTTCTTTGGAACAAAAATCAATAGTTTGATAAATAAACTGGAGCAAATGAAACACAAATTGCTCTTGACTTTTTACTGACTGGTGTTAAGTGGAGCCAATTATTGAAAAGTCAAACAATTTATTGTCACACATACTCCAACACCTTATTGTCAAGTTTAAAAATAGCTATTAGCATGTTTTCAGGGATCATGCCTGATTTATCAAATCACTGTTTGACAGCCTGGCAATTGACATCCTTCTGATTAGTGATTGTTGGTTTAATATCCAAGATAATGTACACCCAACCACTCAGGATTTTATCATGACTAATTTAACAAATCAGGAAATGTGGATTGTGAAACGGGAAAAGAAACAAAGGGATGTCTGATTCCTTCATGAGTTTAAACGTTTCCCATCAACTATCAAAGGATAGCCAACAAATTAACAACCCTATCATTTCCAGTCAGATCTCGCCAAGAAACTGCTAAACTGTCAGATCTGGCCAAGAGCTTTCAAAACTGGAATAAATTGTATACAAAACTTTTACAGTTTTCAGTTCTACATCCGAACAGAAATCTCCTACATCAGCAGTATATGAGCATAGCAGTATACAATCAAAATTGTACGAAAATGCATAATAAATTTGTTTTGCTTTCATTATAGGAAGCATTAAAGTTCATAGTGATATAATCAGACGTGTTGCAAAACCTTGACAACTCATAGCTACACATACTCATCACGTGCCAAAAGAAATGGAAGCAAAGAGGGGAAACTCACTTGTTTTGGATGTGACATTTCTCTCGGACGCTTGCGTGACATTTTCAAAGGTTATCACTATAAAATAAAAAAATAACTAAAATCGATACGTTCTATCGACAATAGATATACATGTACATTGTACGTCAATTCCTTCCAAGATTATGAAACACACACCATGTCTATATAGGTTACTTATACGCGTGCTACTTTTACTTTCTAAATGTAGCATAGACGTAGACTGGTCATGCCATCAGCTGATTATACTTTCACCTTGCAATAATGACTGATGTAGAGAACGAATATAAACTTGGCAGCCTGCCAAATTTTGCACCAGTCAAAAAAAAAAAAAAAAAAAAAAACAGCATGATGCCACTTTAATCGCACCGATTAAACCCAGATTAAATCATTTGCAGAGGAATAAAAATATATTGGGCCATGTAAGAAAAACGATTTCTTGGTTTCAATATTAAATTAGATGATATGAAACAAAAACAACTAGCTGTAATGTATTTGTAATACGTAACGTATAATAGCTCTAGAGGCTAGCAATTCCCAGATCCCATATTAATTTATTATATCATATCAATCATTAGTTCTATCAATTTATAATTAATGTATCACATCAATATTCGCAAACATTTAAATTCTGACTGCCATTTACCAAAAAAAAATTGATAAAATTTTGATTTAATATACGTACTGTACACACTGTACGTAGGTACGAGTATGTGTACTACATCTGACACCGGCATTTATACTACCAGTAAAAGTGCTTCATTCGATTTTTACACAAAAACATAAACAACCATCAATACTTACCTAAGAAAACTCAATTAATTCTCAAAACAATCGCGCTAAACAAAATTAAAAAGTGAAAAGCAAAGCGCCGTTTCAAAAAAAAAAAGTCGTATAGGCATATGCAAGACAGACTTCCTATTGACCATAAGCATTTTGAATTTTCATCGAGAGAAAATTAAAAATAATATAATTTGGTATGAAAGAAAAACACTGGAATGGTGTTTATAATGTTTTTTTTGGAAAACGAAAGTGCGTTCTTACCTTGAATCCTAAAAAACAACCATAAATTAGAGACAGAAGCACCAATTTAGAATGAATTGCAGACGTTAGCAGGCGATGTAGCACGACTCAAGTTCCAGAATCCATCGGTTAAAAAAAAAAAACCTAGGAAAAATGACCGATAAATATATAAACTGTCCGAAACGTGCGCATGTAAGCATACCTACTAATAACGTAATCTGTGCTCATCTAATCAGTTACGAAATGTGCGATATGATAAATAAAACTATTTCTAGATAAAAATATATCCGCGGAACATTTTTCACGAGCAACACGATCACGCTCCATGCGATCACGCGATATGCTCGTACTGCCCCCTAGTGGGTAAGGTGTCGCTCTATTTCGCACGTTTTAAAAAAAAATGAAATCGAAAGTGGTGTTGAAGCAATTGGGCAAAATGTGCTATGAGGAAGCCGTAAATATACAGTCATCCATCGTGAATGCACATTTAAAGAGCCTAGAAACAAAGAATTCATCGAGGATTCTCGATACTTTGTTGATCGTTGAACATTTTCCAACCTACACGATCGGGATTCGCACAGCTGGTTATCCAGCTGATGAGGAACTCAAATTAAAACAACTCGGTGCCGAATTCCATCGCACCAATCGAGGGGGTCTAATAACTTTTCACGGCCCCGGTCAACTGGTTGCCTATCCCATACTTAATTTAGCTAATTATAAAAAGAGTATTAAATGGTACGTCCAAAACCTGGAGAAAACTTTGATATCCACTTGCGATTGTTTCGGAGTATTGGCAAGCACGTGTGAGCACACCGGTGTTTGGGTTGGGGACAAAAAAATTGCTGCCATAGGTGGGTATTCTACGGAGATGCCTCCATGCAGTGCATGCACTAATCTAGATAATGCATAACACCCAATCCCAACATTGACTTCCTGTATATAATCATGTCGAATTTAATAAAGCACGATTGGTTAGTTGTAATTGACATTGTCATGTTGCCAATGTAAGGCAGCAGATAAGAGGACAGGGGAGTAACAATGCACAATTTCACATGAAAGTGGTCTTAATAATGTTATTTTGTTTGCTGTTTAGGGATCCATGCTCGGCGTTTCATAACGAATCATGGTGTAGCTTTGAACAGCAATATTGATCTCAACTGGTTTCGACACATTGTGGCTTGTGGAATTCCAAATCGTGGTGTTACATCCTTATCAGAGCAATTGCAAAGGGACGTGACTGTTGCGGAAGCGCTCTCCAATTTTCAAGTCTCGTTCGAACAACATTTTCAGTGCAAATTAGTGAATGAAGGTGATATAAATAATGTGTGATTTATAAGTATTATTTTTTTTTTAATTTGTCAAAAATGGAAAATAAATTTAAATTTGTATATACATACACGTCTTTTCTAAATTCCTTTCTTGATAGGTTTAGGAGAAACAGAGATTTTCACAGGCTTGCACAAATCGATGGTGTGATCGTCCGTTTTTGAAATCATTTTCTGGTGGCTTTTCAAGCTAACCGCTTCGGACTCCGAAAAGTCCAGTGCCAAATTTATTTCTACGTGACACGCCTCTGAAAACACGAAGTTATTTTTAAAATTCGTCGCAGTATTGAATCTCTGAACGGGTTATTGAAAAAAAATTAATTTATGTACCTGACCAAACGCTGTGGGATAAAAGCACGGTTGTCATTAGCCTGTGCCGCCGGACTTCGATTTCTCGAAAATCGACAAATCGTGGTAATATGAGCTGTGTTTGTTGATCGGGATATTTTACCTGGAAAATTCACAACATTAACAAACAATTTGTATGAGGGGATTCTTACAGATAGTCATGATTTTATAAATATAAATAAATATCTATAATCTAGTAATTAAGGAGTTAGTAAATATGAATCACCTTAACTCTAACAGTTTTCAAATCTTGAATATTTTCAAGTTCGGCATCAAAGTTAACGCCCAAGAGCAAACCAGCCGTAAACTTTAGTGGAGTGTCAGATTCTCCTGTTGGCTCATAAATTGTTGCTTTTGCTTGATAGATATTGCTAGTCAGTCGCAAAGAAGGGGAGTGATACGAAAGAAGGAGGGGCTGTAATTCAAATATCATAAAATTAAGCACTGCCATGATAAATTCAAATAAACAATCTGCACCCAATGCACTTTATGAAGACTTACTTGTAGTATCCGAGCTACAGGACCAGGCTTTGGATCGTCCAGTTGACCCATTTCACGAAATACAGCATCCACAAACGTATCTGCACATAGTTTACTGTTCCACAAAAACCTATAAGAATTGTAAACATGACATAAGTTCAAATGACTCAGAAACCACGTGAGATAAGTTGAGCGTTTTGCTTACTTTTGCAGATTTTCAACTTGATTTAAGAAATGATCGCACAAGGCAAGGGCGGAGGCATTGCTGCCTCGTACAATGTAGACCAAATGAAGTGCAAAAACTTTTAAGCGCATTTGCAGTATAGTAGCCATTTCCACGGGGCTCAGTCCCACAAACATATGCGATATGCGAAAACTGGTCTGTAATAACTTGATAGAATAAAATGAAAATTAGTTAAAGCAGCCCAAACAGATTTTGTCAAATTTGGAGGGGTTGTAATGAACTTTTTGATACCTGCTCAACTGCATTTTTCACGGTATTTCCATGAAGAAATGCTAATGCCGAGGCATTGCACCAATTTTTATTTTGTAAAATCTGAAAATGTAGAATTAAAACATTTCATCATTATTTAAAAGTGTATAAAGCTTAAAATGTGCATGCCATGCTCGCTAGAAGGCACTAACCTTGGCAAAGAACAATTGACACTGGATATATTGAGATGCACAATTTGCAGATGCCGAGAGGCTAGGATCAATTTGAGCCAGTCGTTCTAAATCTCTAATTAATACATTTAAAGACAAGTTTGACAAACAATTTAAATTAGCTTAAATACAATATAAATACAAAACACAAATTACTTAATGGCAGTTTCTTGTAACTGGTGCCTGGTTTGCGCATTCAACTTTTCTGCTCTAGCAATTTTTTCCAACACCTGTTGCAAGAATGCTGTGGTATTGGAAGAAACATTCCTGATTTTCATTTCACTTTGACCAACGTTTAAGAACTGTGTTAGGTGTGAAAAAAAAATATTGGAGGTCAGAAAACGAGATAATTTTAAGATGTAATCACCCGTCAATAGTGCCATTTACCTTCAAATGTGGTACTAGGTGGGACAAACTATCCCTCAAATAAGAGTAATGTCGCCTTGTATGCTGCTCGAATAAAGGAATCATTGTGGGGCAAGAGACAGCAGAATTAAAAACAAGAATAAGTATACTGATATCTGTAATATTGATTTAAGAAATATCCAGTTGTCGTTAAAAAATTCATCCAGGAAGCAGCTCACGCTATCCCAGACACTTCTGGGATCAAAAAACGGTAGTTTTAAAGGATACAAGCAGGGTCATCCATATCTGGTTCAGGTGTATCAAAATAAGGATGAATACTGAGCAACTCCGTTATTAGGGGAAGAGTTAATTCCGAATGCTTGGTGCCTAAATTCTGCAAACATCTAAAAAATTACACTCCTTTTAGTAAGTTTTATTAAATATGAACTTTTAGTGTAATCCAGGAACTTTCTTACTTCCAAATAGATCGTTTATCTTGTGGATAACGTTTCAGATTTTCCAACAAATGTTCCACGCACATTTTCAGGCATGCTTTCGTAGACAAGTGGCAACAAGACAGCATGCCATGCAAGCCCTCACGTATATCGGTAGAAAAATCCTAAATGAAAAAAAAATTCAAATCTCAACCTGAAGGACACTCAGGTTATTTTTGATGTAGGCTCATTTTTTGTACACAAAATTAAGGAAATTTAAAAAAAAAACGGTTTCCAAATATCTTTCAAAATACTCACTTCTAAAACAGCCAGAATGGTTTCCAATTGATCTTCTCTCAATACTATTGAATGACTGATTTTTGTCAAGCTGTGAATAGCCTTAAGGCGAACCTCTTCGATTTCGTCGTTGAACATGTCCACTAAGAAATCAATGGCCACGTTGGCAAAGCTGGACGACAGTAGTGCTAACTGGCAAAGTGAATCCAAGGTAGCACTGCGCACTTCTATGAAATGTAGCAGTCACATGGTCAAATAATTGAATCATCGCTATTTGCTAAAAATTAATGAGTTTAAATATTCACCCAAATATTCGTCTTCCAGACCATGGACCATTGCTCCGCAAGCCCCAGTGCTGATTAAATTAACAGCATCTGCATCTAGCGCTTCACGCGGTGCATCATCAGCCCATTTCTGTCCAGAGGCCCATTCTCCGCTTTTATACGAATCTTTTTGTCTTTCATGGGCAGAGTGTTTACGCTACAAAATATTGTAATAATGAAAAAAAGCGTTGCGGAACTCAATGATAATGACCAAAAAAGGCGATCTACAAAAATTCATACTCGCATATTGGACATCAGCCTTTTATCCAAAGTTTGCTCTAAAAATCGACCACTAACTGTGGTCATTGTGCCCTACAAATGTAGAAAAATTATTGCGTACATTCAACAACAAAAATTTGATAAATGACACTTCAATGACTGTAACAAAAAATTGACTTACTAAAAGCTGGGCAGCTTGCGTTCTTACAGTGACGGACAAATCGTTGATGGCATTACATACTTTGGCAAAGGCATCATCAATTAATCGAATGTGCTCTTGACTATCTGGCACAGCAACCAAGCTAAAAGGTATTTAAAGTCTTCTCAGCTAATAATAATAAAAGGATATTGCAAGCTAATTTGCACGGACGGATATTGGTGCAATTACCTTTCAGCAAAGGCTTGACTAATAACAACCACCAATTTAAGCGAAGCTATACGGACACCTTCATAATCATCGTCCAATGCTTGCGTAACATCATTGTAGATGCTCATGTCAATCTTTAATCCTCTTTCATATAACCTCAACTATAAAACAACACTAATGAATTTCTGGAAAAGGTCCTTTGCGGTTCATAAAGTACAGATATGCTCATACCACAGCTTGCAGTGCAGCAGTTCTAACTCTAGGATCTTGACTATGGCTATAGTCAGCCAACAACTTCAAAGTTGTGGAAACTACGTCGCTGCCTGCATCGGTAGGTGTTAAATCACTGATTACTTCCAGGCATTTGCATTTTACCAAATGGTTGGAATCAACTAAATGCTAAACAAAGATTTTGGCATAGAATTAAGAGATTCATTGTAGATATAAAACTAGATTAACTAGCCTTTCATCATACCTGATTTGCTAATTGCAATAAACGTTGTTTAAATTTAGCATCGACTGTCAACTTTTTAGTTATGTCATGAAGCATGGCCAAGATTTGCAGGATGACTTTATGCGAGCTTTCTGCTTTGATGAAAGTGTTTAATTCATCCAATAAGCCACCAGCTTCCTGTTCGGCCAACGTACACAGCTCTCCCAAAAGATGCAACATTTTCATTCGTACTAAAGCCTGTTTTTCCTTGGACAGATAATCCAGTAATGCTTTGTAGGTGGTAGTTGCATCGCTAGTCTGTTAGAAGAAATTAACAACTCTTTATACGATATTCATAAATGGACAAGAGTTTAACACTGATTATTAGCCTATGTAATAACTCACCTGGGATGGTAGGAATTCTGACAGTCGAAGCAGCACTTGCATATTCTCTTGAAGAGTTGATGCTGGATTGCCAAGCGTCGTTAAATCTACTGCCCATGATGCTGGCTTAGCTTTTTTAACAAGTCTTAACTTCTTAGGAGGTTTTGGAACTTCTTCCTAAAATATTAATTTGCCAATTAAAGTATGAACAAGTACACTAGCTGTCATGTCAGTTCGATAAGTTACCTTCTCTGGCCATGGGACAGACAAGGTAAAACACCGCATTTTTTTATTCAATAAGTTTCTTCATAATAATTTTTAGATACCCCTTTATTAATCCCTTGCTGACAATAAGTCGGTTGTTACATTGATTATAAAATACAAATTACCTTAGTAACTAATTGACTATATTCAGCCAAAGCACGTTTCTTCAACACAGCAGCCATTTTTAAGATTCGATTTCTAATCTAAGCAGTGCATTATGGGTACATAATCAGCCGTCAGTACGCCGTCAGCCGACAGGACGTAAGCCGACAGCATTCAACAAGGGCCAACCATAAATCATCTGTCCATAGGCAACTGTAATTTAATATGGAAATTAGCTGTACATTTTAATGTCTAATTTGCGCATAATAATTATGAAGTACATTTAGCTATTATAAATGTGGCCTGTGTTACAATCTCTTGTTGTCTTGAGTGAATTTATGTTGGAAAAATCAGAAAAATGGAGAGGGGAAAGTAAATTCCAAGGCCGCCATTTTTGCCATATATATATATATATCGCTTATTCGCATATGAAAAATATTGAATATCAGCTCAGTTTTCAACCTGAACCAAAATAAATTACACTATTTATTAATAAACCCCGAGTAGCTTAAAAATATATCCTACTCTTCAAAGAGCTTTTATTTGTGTAAGTTATACGAATATTTGTAAAAAATTTAGACATGTACATCATTAATTACATGTATATGGTTTTGAAATATTAAAGTGCAGCTTAATAAATATTAGATGGTTATTTATATAAATCTTATATTCTTCATTCGTAAGATGAACTTGAACATGGAAATAATTCATATAAATACGTATTAATTAATTCACTAAAAATATTTATATACATGTGTACGTGTATTAACAAACGTTATAAGCTCATATGCATTTAATTAGTTTGAAATTAACTAAAAATTTCAAGTCTTTTTTCTCAAAATAAAACTTCTTTTCGATCAATATAATTTAGCAATATTATATTTTCTTGAATGTTAACAACCTCTGAAGAACTTTCAAGGTTTTCCAAATAATAGGTACCATGCAGGTTGAAACCCCTGTTTTCTTTTCAGACCTCACCTAGGTTTGCACCTGCCCCTAGTTGGCTCGAAGCAGTAGTATAAGAGAAGCCAGCCAGAAATGGCTTCTCTTATACTACTCGAAGCATCTCTGCTAAAATCGTGGGCAAAATTCGTCCTAAATTGGGGAATAAAGAGCGCTGACCTCAAGTGACCCCGATTCGATACCCCCCCACGAGGGCAACCTGTTAAAGCGGCCAGGGGAAGGTAACAGCGAGGGCGTGAAAAAGCACTGAAAATACTGGCTAAAAAGCAGAAACTGCATTCTTGCCTACTTGTAGTTTATCACACGACACCACATCAATTTCTAACGAATTATGAGTCCACTGCATAAGTTTCTTGTTTACGGCCGCCAAACACGTACTGCAGCACGTGCGCTGATTTGATGTTTTCAATGTGTATTCAGCTGACACCCAAAACGCTTCGGAGTATCAGATGTTGAAAGCTTGAAACGCAATTGGGGGAGGCTGTTTCAAGCTCCAACAATTATTCCTATTGTCTAACTACACGTATGCAAAAAAAGCCAAACATTTACCTGTATAAAAGTAAGTGAAATTTTTTTTAAAATTATTCATATATGGTTCGTTAAATCTCAAAATAGCAAAGTATACATTGCAATTTGTTTTTGTTTTATTTCTTAAACTATCACGATTTGTTATTACGTTCTACTATCAAGTCACAAAACAAAAACAGCGACTGTAATTACAAAAAGTTTCTTTATTAAAAAGTATTTTATGAAAGCACTAATGATATAGGTTTAGAAACTAAGCATATACACTGTATAAGCTTTTCAACGTGCAAATATTTCTATTTCGTACACATTCGGACAAATTTCTGGTTACGGAAGCGCACAGCAGACATGTTCTTGCTTGTCCAACATGACAAAACATGTCCATGAGTCGCTCATAGAATTTCACTCTGAATGTTGTTTTCTAATTGGTCCTGTTCGTCAAAGAATGCATCAGACACAACAGGACACATCACAATCGTTTTCAATATGTCGTGTTGGGAAACGCGCAACCTTCCCCTATAAGTTTACGTAAATTTGTCTGAATTTTATCTCGTACTTCAAGTTTTATCTCGTGAGGTGAATATGACTGTCAGAAAAGTTACTTGAAAGTCCTAGTATAACTAAAACAAATAAACGATGGTAATTTTTTTTTGAAAATACAATTTTTAGCAAGTAGATTTCCTTCAATTTTAAAAAAAACCTGATCATAAATTACCGATTGCGTATAGAAATTAAATCTTCTACAACATTTGTGACATTGCTCCAGTTACAGCAGTAAGCACTGAGAGAGTTGTGGTTTTTTGTTTATTTTATTCACTCGTCATATAACAAGTCTAGCTTGTTTTTCTTGCATTTTCATGACATTCGAGCAAAATCAGCAAATTTGAACCACGATGATGACATCACGGCATTGAACATGCACTGATTCGTTTAACGCTCTCTTTCCAGAGCCTGCTGTCGACCTTTGAAAGGGGCATCACAAAATCTCAAGCCTGTGGTCATCGTTTCGCGAGGTGCTCGTGTTTTCGTTTTAACCGATTTTATGTTGTTGTTTTTTCGAGTTTTGTGACAACTATCGTCTCGGATAAGATCGTGAAAAGTCCCCCGTGGTACCGCATGCAAAGCGTTGGAAGCGAGCCCGATTGGCCAAGGCCACCACGGTTGTGCCGCTGATCTTATACATTAAGATGCGCTCTCCGTCCATGCCTCCAATGGTGAACGTGTCCTGCTGTCCGGTGGACGTCATGTACCCCAAAGAGCGTTTGACCCGTCTGGGTCCCAGCCCTGCGGGTTGGAGAAGTGCTAGAAGGTTCAGTGCCAGTGCCACCCTCCCCAGCCCCGGGGTGATGGACGGTGGTCCTCCGTCTGCCAAGCGACGTCTGAGTCAGGTTGGTGCCGTGGTGAGCCGCCGACTGTCCACCACCATTGGATGGCGGACTCTGGGTCAGAGGTCTTCCTCATCGGTCGTGGCCACGGAGGCCAAGGGGTTGGTTGCCCAGTACATCAGAGCCCGCTTCCGCAGGAGTTCAATCTTCCACCGCAAGCTGGGTTTGCAGAGGTTGCGCAGCGTGGTCAACATGACAGCCACGTACGGAGGTTCTGGTGACGCTTTCCAGTGTCTGAACCTCCTGGGGAAGGAGCTGGAGACGCGCCATCCTAAGGTGTACCGCAGCGTGTGTCGCCAGGTATGCAAAACCCTGACATCCGAGGCCGCTGTCCACGACGTCTTCTTCGCCGTCGCCTCAGAGCTCATCCCCCGTGAGGATGCCATCACTGTTGGCCGCATCGTGGCGCTATTTGCAGTCGCTGGAGGTCTGGCTGTGGACTGTGTCCAGCAAGGGCACGTTGACTACGTCCTCTGTCTCATAGAGTCCTTCGGCATGTTTGTGGAGAGGGAAATGGCAAATTGGATCACGCAGCAAGGAGGATGGGTAAGATGTTCCAGTTCTGCTACAGGGGGTGCTACCTAGGACATGTTTGCATAGTGTCACTTTTTTGGGGAACCTAAATCTTTTAAACCAAGACAGCAAACCCCTGGAAATGATGCAAGAGTCTTGTTGATCTTAGACTCCCCCAAATAAGACAATATATGGTTTTCCAGTAAAAACAAGCTGATAGTTTGCAGAAACAAGATTTCTGGACATATCATTGAAGTTATTAAACAATTTTCTGGAATTTTGAACTTCTGACTGCTACAGTCATTCCATCATTCAAACTGCATGTTTGAATGTATAGTTAAAGCTTGCTTACAAATTAATTGCAATCGAGCAGCTAATTTTTAGTCATCATCACCATATAATTTTTATAAATATTTATACATGTTTGAAAGTTCTAAACTCGATCTGACTGATGTTGCATCGAATGCATCATAGATGGCGCTCTTATATAAGTACCGCACATCCACACTGATATCCCAATTTGATTAAATTAATAAATATTCAATGAAATAAAGGGTAATCAATCGAACGATTTCTATATTATTAACCCAAGTTTACAGTTTGTCGAATTGCTCCATGCAATCTAATTTCAAATCTTTCTAAGACTACTTCACTACCTGATACACTGATTTGGATTACTGCCCAACTGCATTGCTAGCATATGCAATCGTAAAAAATGGACATCATATTACAACCCTCATCATTTCGCCAATGGGCATAATGTTTTATAAATTTAACCTCGGATTACGTCTTCTGTATTGAACAGAATTGAAGGCTGGACGTTTTTTTTTTAAAAAGCTAGCAAAATGATAAAAAAAAATTGAAGTAATTGTCAATTCCTTTATTAATATGCGAGTCCACGCGTCGAGAAACGAGTGAAATATTTAAGACCATTGTATAACCCGTTAAGAATAAATAAGACGTAAAAGTAGTTTTGAAACTACTGCAGTAAAAGGTGTAGTGTTGATTTATTCATAAACAGTAGGAAAACAGTGATGTTTTATGATAGCAAGAACCTAAACCATCGGGCCCTGTGGCCATCCATAAATTCATTTAGGACAAAAGGGAGAGTGAGAGTAAAATTATGATATAATGTACTTGAAAATTAAAGTATTTCATTTTAGCTTTATTCCCAATTTGAAAGCTGAGCATTGCAGTTTAGTTAATTATGACGTTGTATATAGCAAATTGCAATGCGTGTGAAAACATGAGACATCCTGCATGTAGTGTTCACTTCGGTGTCCTCCACAAATAAATTAGGAAGCATTAATTTGAAAAATAGCATGGGCACCTCTTTCTTTTGGGCACTTCCTAATTAATGCATTCGCAACAAACAAGCTATAATTTAAGATTGAAATCTGGACTTTGTCACTTAGACCTCTTTTTCAAAAGAAACGATTCTTTTGAAGTTGTTTTATGCACACGTGTGGTTTACACGAAACCGAGCCAGTTCATACAAATGAATATCTGAACAAAATGGAAAATTACAAGAGGCATTGTCATTTTTTCAAACCTTGAGCTCAAATTTAATTCTATTCGGACAGGAGGCTGCAGCGCTCCCTGTTCTGACATGTGTGACATCAATACATTGTAATCAATTTTTTTTATTATTTACAAATTATGTTGGAGGAACCTAAGCCTATATCCTTATGAAAGGTTATTTTTTCATTTTAAAATGAGGCATGAATAATGGTTTTTGTTCGAGTCGATTTACCATTATCCTCCTATTCAGAATAAGTACATAAGCTGATTTAGTTTCAGCCTTGGACGTACGTACAATTTTCAGAGAATTTTCATTACAATTTTTGCGATGCCTCTGGATGGAATTTTTTTATGTTTACTGCACACTAATTATGTTGATCTTTTAGGAGTGGCAAGAGAATACTACTACTTTTGCTTATGCCTACGGGATATTTATTACTCACACAATGCTAGATATCACTTTTTTGTTACCTTGTTGAGTAGTTTAGCATTCTATAGTATCTTGACAATTCAAGATTACTCATCAAGGCAATGGTAGCACATTTGAGGATAAGAAGGTTTGCCAATGATGTGACTATACAATATGTGCAGACATTTGTAGCTTTTCAGCTTTAGTGGACATTAGTAAACCGATCTTTGAACGTTTTTAGGCACATGAGTTTTTTCATTAATTTTAGGACTTCTTATGGGATCATCGTCCGTTCAATTCTGACAATAGTAATGACCTCTTTAACATTTAATGACAAGCACACTGTGTGTCCATTAAACTATAGAACAACGGACTAAACGTTCACGATAACCAAATAATAATTCACAATTTATGGCAAGCCACGTGATGCTTTCTGTGACGTAACTCTGTATACACGAAATACAAGAGGAATCCATAGTTGGTCATCAAAAAATAAGACTCCTAAGTAAATGAAGACTTTGGTTTTATGGGTGGGGCTGAACAACTCTCGTTTCAACAACATTAATTTCTGTCAATGTTGAGACGAATTGATAATAAGCACTAAACTGATACTTAAACTGATAAAATCTGGTGTGACACTTGTTCAAAGAGTACCCCTGTAAATAATGTATCTATTATGCAAGTGTGCAGTTTTGAAGTGTCAAAACAACAAGCGTGGGTTCAATCAATAATTTAAAACTTTGGGTAACAATTTGCACATTTGTATCAGTAACTAATACTTGTTCCTTTTCAGAATTTCATCGTCAACAAATTAAGGCCCAACAGCAGCGCTCTCAGCCTTTACAGTGCCACGTCCATATTCATAGGGATAATGTGTTTAATTTTAATCTTCGCTTATATTCCACTGTGCTCATTACTTAGTAATTGTTGAATTATTTAATAAATAACAGTACCTGTATATGCAAATGAAGTTATTTATTGCCACAACACGAACCATCTACAACCACCAACACAAGCACATCTTTTACTCCGCATATTCAAACAAATGGGGTTGCTCCATTCCAGCTGATTTTAGCTTCATTCCACCTGGATAAAAACCATAACAGTTGACTAGTTTGTTAAATCGAAGTTAATTAAACTCAGATTAGGTAACTATAGATTAAATTCTTAAAATTCTTGTGGGTGAAAAAGTGTAAATTGTCAATTCATGGATTACACTAATCTGAGTTGTAGGTGCATGTTATAATTAAAAAAAATTACTTCGTCAAAATCAGCCGTTCTAACAATGGGATTTCCCCTTGCACTTTACTTCTCATTTCTCTTGTATCTAAAAATGAAGAAGTACTGGTTCAATTAAAAGTTACTTTTTATAATTTAAATTTCATGTTTCTTATAAGCTTTGACGAACACGCGTATTAAATACATGTTCAAACTCAATTAAATATGATTTAAATTGCTAGTGAACTCAATATGAGTTTTAAATTAGGACAAATGTGATTTATTGCACGTTATATGTGGTAAGCATTGGTTAGCTAAAATTTAACGTTCGTAAATCATGTACAAACGGAAAACAAGTACATATTCCCGAAGCAATTTTTAATTAGCTCAAAAGTGGTTATAAACTTTTCGAAAACACCTGCACCTTGCTTACATGTCATATATTTACGTTTCAGCTAGTAGGGATAAGATCGTATTAACTAAGTGGTCAATCGTAACATCAATTTGGTTAAAATTAAGTAACTATAAATTTCTCCACCTCTAAAAACTCAATTGGAGAATTAAGCTTAAAAATCCATCATAAAATCTACTTACCTATACTTAAAATAATTATTTGACTTTGCCCTCGGTTGCTACTGTAGTAATATAATTCAAATTGACGTTCGGCATGATAATCGCGGATCAATTCTCTATTTGGACTAAAAAGTATCCCATAATGGCAGCTGGTTTTTATAACCCAAATGGGCAGTCTCGGAGTTTTAAGACGAGAAGAAATCTGTGAATAAAGATGATTTTAACATTTCTTACAGACTCTCAGGTGCAAATTTCTTATGATTCTCATACCAAACTTCCATATTGATCACTAAAATTCCATACTAATTGACCGATTTCACTTCGCTCTAAAATTCCAACTTTCGTTATTCTCTGAAAAGCGGTTGAAAAGTTGAAATTACATTTTTATTAATTCCAGTTTCTTCAGATTCAACGCTAATTTTTTTTACCTCGACAGTTTCATCGTCACCTTCATAAACTGTCCCATTGTGAGTATATGGCGAAGCTCTGCCTGTCAACAAAAGGTTGACCAAGGCTTGACTAGTGTTGGCTCGGTGATTTAAAAGCTGATCTTGACCTACCCCCATTTCACTACGAAGTCTGAAAATTCAGATGGTCAAAACATATACGCACATATAAAAGCGAAACAACCACAACGCCTTTACTTACTTAGAAAACCCTTTGCATAACACCAGGCTGTATAAAAACAATAAGCAACCAGGTCCAGAGCTATCTAGAAACTGTGAAATTCAAATTTTAGCATGTTTTCGCGAATTTATAAACACAAGTGTAGGTACTTACAATTGGCAAATGCTTGTTTATAAATGACTGTGTTTCATTTGGCTGGGAAAACTCGAAAAAATGCAGCTGAAATAAAGAGTTAAAAAATTGTCAGGCTTTTCTGCATGACACTCATGTATTGATTGATTGCCCCTCATTATTTTCTAAGGGGAAATATCCTTTACAAGATCAGGGATTTGTTTCAATACCTTTTCAGTAACTCCATCCATCGAAATATCACCGTCTTCTTCGAAATACACGTTTTCTTGTGGAAGGCAAACAGTGACGTTTTTATTATCCTGGTTTACTTTGTATAAAATATCAACCAGAGCTAATACTAGTACTTCCTCTTGCTCCAGCCTTGTTGGCTTTAACAGCCTAATTTAAGGTATCAAAGAATAGCACATGAGAAATTGGGCAATTTTCATGTGTTAAGATTTAACAAGTAAAAAACTCAAATAGCATTGAATTTAATTCACATACCGGCCTGTGGCTAACCTTTCCTGCCTCTTCGAGTAATGAAACAAAAGCTGCTTTAAAACGTATGCTTGAATACACATTATGAACCCTTTAAGTTCCACCTAAACATGTTTAAAAATCGTATTTGATGCTGAATTTTCAAACAAAGAAAAAGCTCGTTTTGTAAACTTTGTGATAATTTTTTTTAACGCCTTAATACCTTTTGAGCAATAAGTCCAAAACCAAGATCAGATTCAGCATCACGAAAACAAAATCCAGAATTAATCCAAGCTGATTTCCAAACCGTTGCGGAAAGCCCAAAAGTGACATTTCCCAATTCCTGTGGCAATTCCAAATTTATGAAAAATGAATCAAAGCCAAAATAAATGAAAATGCATTTAAAAATGCATGTGACTAAAGACAGGTACCATAGCTAATGCTTTCGTTATGGGAACACCTCCCAAAACAGTCTTTGTTTTAGGCACAGGAATAGCCTTAGACGGAAACATTGTTTTCTCTGAAATTCAAACATTATAATAATTTCAAGATAAAATAAAAATGATGCAATGCAATTTTATTGACGTTTGATATATTTTTTTTTTCAAATTACTATTCTTAAGTCACGCAACTTGTGTTAACAATTGCACGTAAAATAAAACTAAAACATCCTTGAAAAGCAATTAAGTCCGAGATATTATGGGCGTTAAGCATATTATAGCAATAAAAACATAACCGCCTTGCGATATATACCATATGGATTTCAAATTTACATACATTAGCACGGAAGCTAGAAAAACTATTCAAAAGTTAGCCTATGAACATTGAGGAATTGACGTCATATTAAACGTCAAGTATTACTGATGTACCAGATGTGAATTTTGTATTTAAATTTGAACACCTAAATTCCGTACACAAAAAAAAGCAATTTAAAACGTGTCAGTTATATAGATTTTTTTTTTTAAATTAGCCTTGCCATGACTAATTCATTTTCACAGCTTCTTGTTCCGTGCTAATATAATTACTTCTTTTCTCTCTTCGAATGAGTTTCTCTCGTTAAAGGTAGGTTGCGAACGATTTTTTTGTTGTACTTCTTAATGGAAATCGATAAATTGCACCTTTGCCAACACAATCGATGTAAACAACGTGCACAAAATCGAGCGAGGTTCAAACCACACTTCGTTTTTGACCATATTTGGGTTTTGTTCTCCAAAACGCCTTCACGATTCCACGAAACGTCTAATTTATTTTTAATGTGAAAAGCCCACTCACACCCACCTTTGTGGTCATTTATTGCTGCATTCGTTTTAAAGAATGCTCTATAAATTCTTTCAATTTGTAGGCCAACGACAATTTGTTTTAAGCAAGGCAAAAAGCCACCAGAAAATGAAATCGCCCAATAAAATTACTATTATAGTAACTTATTTTTAATTATAGAAATTAAAGCATCAATATATCAAAAATTATGAATATCCAAATATGAAAAAAAATATAATGAGGGTCTTTATTTTTTTCTTATAATATGTACTACATCGAATAGCACATAATGAACATTTAAGTAATTTTTATTAATATTTTTTTAAAAAATTAATAAAGAAATAAGCAACATGCATTTCAAATTATTCGACACTAAGGCCGGAATTCATAGTCGTATAAGTAGTACTTATTTGTATACTTTTAACACACAAGTAGTGCTTATTCG
>JAQGCC010000324.1:0-41606 GCA_034698905.1 Xestoiulus laeticollis | reverse complement strand
TCTTTGCTGAATAAAAAGTTATCACACTTGAAAAATGTACAAGATGGGTGGATGAAAACTTTCTTGACACAGTGTATTTTTGCAAATCAGAATGCCACCTGCTAGTGGCATTTCAATGAATCGCCGTTACTACAATGACCACAGAACACGTGATTTAAATGAAGCGCCATTACATTACGAAATGCAATTGTCTTTTAAAGATTAGATAAATCTGTTGTAAATGAAATTTGTGATGAAATTTAGATTTATCGGTAAAATAGCGTAATCTAAAGTAAACCCAATTCAATGACATAATGTAGCAATTGGCTATAACGCACTGACTTATGGAACTTGGTTGCAAGTTTAGTCATGGACATTGGCAAAAGTCAAACAAGAACGAAATGCATATACACAAAGTAACTATTTTAGGGTAACTCTCATAAATTTAAAATAGAAAAATCGAAAGTTTCCAAGCAAGGAATGCAATCTCTCATTCGGGACGGTCGGTGGCGCCAGCTGTTGCCAAACATTGTTGGCATTCTCCAGAAAACAATGAGCCGAATATAATGGAAATGTGTATTGAAATGCGCATACCACTGGAGCCACAGATTGCCCCAATTTAGCTTAGAAAATATCCAACTTTTTTGCCTAGCCTTGTTAACTGATCTGACTTAGCAGGCTTTATGGTACCGAGCGCACAATAATTAGCTTTGTTATAAATAAATACACCGTATATTAGAAGGTTGTGGTTTAGCCAATAGCAAAAAGTGTAAGATCGACTAACGATCTTTAAGAACATAGCTTCATCTTCATAGATACAAAAGCCAGGGTATGGAATTTAAGCACCTATAATTATCATATAGCTTATAATTGTAACCTGCAGAGTTACTAAACAGGTTAATTACCTATAGTAAAACTTAAGCTTGTTTTTACGAAATATGTGACGCTATTATAGATTTCATGATTCCATCAAAGTTTTCATGCTTAATTTCCATTTAAATCAAAACAGTCCTGAAATTGGCATTTTCACATGTTTTTTAAGCAAAATATTCATTAGACGTACATGTATTTATTGTAAAGGATTTGTTGTACATGTCAACACGAATTGTAATACACAATGCAAGCCTTGTGTTTACTATAATTTTGACAATAATAGAGGGATTGAGCACGCCTCCCTTAATGCTCCCTTCATGCTAACCACATTGACAGCACTGTATGTTTTTCCAATGCGTTCTCGTTAAGGTAAATCAGTTGAAGGGGCATTAAGGGAGGCGTGCTCAATCCCTCTAATATTCCAAACAAAAATATAATTGCTAAACACCAAAAGAAATCTAGAAAGTTATTTACGTTAATGGCGCTTAAAGCTTAAGATGCAATTGTAATTTATATTTTCCTTGAAATCTTTGTTCATTTATATGTTGTAAAAGAATGAAAGGTGAAAGTTGAGATTAAAACAATAAAACGTGACAAAAATGCCATTCAATTAAATAAAAATTATATAAACAAATTAAGACTATTTTGCATTATTAGTAAAGAACTAACCAACTCATCAATTAGTAAACTGTTTAAACAAAAACTGAAAACAAAAAAGCATTGGGAATTCCCCCTCACTATTATACCAAGCAAGAAAATATCTAAATTTATGTTTCAACATACAATTCAGTCTTTAATACAGCTTTTAGTTATAAATGCAGTTTTCTTTTACTAAGAAGAATTGGGAAAAGTTTGCAGAGAATAATAGAGGGATTGAGCAAGCCTGCCTTAATGCTAACCACATTGACAGCACTGTATGTTTTTCCAAAGCGTTCTCGTTAAGGTAAATCAGTTGACGGGGCATTAAGGGAGGTGTGATCAATTCCTCTAATGTCCTTCAATTTTTTTAATTTTCTGGAAATTTTAGCAATTTACGAAAATATCAAGAACATATCACAATATTATCGAACCTTGAGAGAAACTCCAAATTTCCAAATAATTTTACTATGCATAAGGGAGAGTGCACCTGATGAAAAGTTCAAAGACTATTGAGAGGCAAGCATGGACAATTCCACAATATTTGTATCCTTATTGTAAGTTGTAGATTGCAAAAAGAATTCTAAAATTCAGCTCATTCAACCAAAGGGGTCCAGACTGACAATTAATATAGATCCATGTACTAGTATATTAAGAATGGTGTGATGGCGATCCGGTCGAAAATGGCTATTGCGCCTAGCGGTCATTTTCTGTACACAACTGTTTAATATAAAAAAATGGTTGCCATGACAATTTAATGAAGTTGTAAGACTCAAGTGGCAACTGGGGTCTCCGAGTCTGATCATGAATAAGTACATGCCATTAATTATACTTAACAATCAATAACCGTGACATAATTGTGCCTAAGCGACAGGAACAAAGTTCTAAAAATTTGGGTGGGAAGTAGCGCTCTGTCGCATGCACGAAGTAGGAAATGAAAGAATATATGTGAGAGAGAGCAGTTATGAGGCTAAGAATGGTTACAGTTCAAGGCAATAGGAAATTGCTAATCATGTCATTGAATTTCTGGTGAAGTTGTACTGACGCGCATGAAAAAAATGGCGTCCAACTCTTTGGAAAGGGTATTATTTTATCTTGGTATAGCTTTAACTTTGACCACTAATGTAAAACTTCATCACAATACACACTGTACCATAGTAATCGTTCTGATACAATAAATGCAAGTGCTATAAAAATGACCTGTAAGCAGAACATCTTTTGAATGTACGTGGGGTGCCTTAAAATTTAATATTTCAAAAGTGGCCATCATCTGATGCCATAATGCATTTTCAAGACCTACAATAGGTTGACAACACGTAATCCAAACACGTGTTCAAAACCTTCATGGCCTGTCCATGAACACCCTTTGACAAATCAGTTATTTCAAGTAATTTGAGCATGTGCACCAACAAATGTGTTCATTTTTATTTTCAGTGTGCTAAGGATGATGACAGAACACTTTCTCACTAGGACATTTCCCCACATCTTTTCGCAAACAATTATGTTTGATAGGGTTCGTACAGGTTTTCAAGTCCAAAAAGTAAGGACTTTTCAAGGGTACTGTAAAAAAATCTAAGGACCATTTAAGGAATGGTGTTGATGGAAGAGGAGGAGTGTACTCTAATTTATAAAAAACTAAGTACTTTACAAGGCCTTGAAATTCGTCCAAGTAAAAGTAAGCACTTTAAGGACTTTCAAAGGACCTGCACGATCCCTGATTTGATTATGTTCTGCTGTGCACTGTGTGAAATGTCCATGTGAGCAACTGTCCTCGAACACTTGGGAATTTGGGAGGCAGCACCAACTTCGAACACTTGTCAACCAAAGTAATTAAGAGCAAATTGCAGAACCCAACTCGAGCCAAATAGATAAAACTTAAGCAAAATAACTCACCCTGGTCCTGAGGCTTTCGGATCGCACTACGGAGGTCCCCTTCTTGGAGCTGAAATTGGGAAACATGGTACACCATTATTACAACACGTCCAAGGTGGCGCGACGAGCATGGCACATGGGCAATATCGCGGACAGTGGCACAAAATAGACAAGAAGCCGGTCACGAGGACATTGCAAACGCCCTCTTCAGCATTCTGACAAGGAATGCTCTGGAGGATGAGGCTATGGCTGTGAACGCATAGCCAATGTAGCGAGCTGCAACGAAAAGCGCCTTAGTTCCCCAGGCGGAAGTGGAGCGACGTTGCACGAGCCATCCCACCGCCAAAACAGGAAAAACGGTTACAACCAAAATCAATGACGGGTGGAAGGGCAAGGCTTATCCGCCAAAGAATGCCCAAGCAGAACAAAATTGCTGGCACAAGCGTTTCTATAGTAACTTCCCAACAGCCAATAGCGCTCGGTCATCAGTATGGAGAAATGGGAGCTGCATTGACAACGAGCATGCAGTGCCTGCTGGCACTGACGCCACGCTGCCATTCGATACTGCTGCTGCCGTATCAATCCAATTTCCTTTTGTGTTTTAGGTGCATAAAGGATTCGGAAGTTGCATGGCACGGGTCATGTTAACTTTCGTGCTAATTTCCTGCCCATAGGAAAATCATGGCTATAGGAGCCATTGTTGCTATACAACCACCTTGTGGCATCATTACATTATCCTACTTTGACATGTACTCCCCCAACCTTTCAATCTAGCATCCTATACATTCTAAAAACCTGTCAAATGAAACCTTGAGATATTAAGCTCCTGGCTACACTAGGCTGGAAACGCGCGTTTGGCTAGCCTCAAACAGGGTATCGAATTTAATGTAAATTCTAGAATTTTAAAATTTGCACTGTAATAGCTCGTGCGAAAATTCTTTTTTAATTAAAAGCCTTGTTTGAGGCTAGCCAAACGCGCGTTTCCAGCATAGTGCGGCCTGGGGCTTACACGCTTGATGCAGTGGTAAAACTACCAGAAGTTGCCTTACACAACCCAAAACTTGTGCAGAGGATTTTTCTGGAATTTCTTCTAACTTTCTAATGGGCTTCGATCCTGACTACAAATCTTCATGCTAACGTCCTAAAATGTTAGCCATTGAACGTGACTTGTTTGTATTGTGTTGCAAGATATAAGCCAGGATGAGCTTTAGCTCTGGGCCACACTAGGCTGAAAACGCGCGTTTCCAGTCTAGTGTGGCCTAGCTGGGACTAAGATTTTAGGACAATCAGCGATACAGAATTGGAACCCTTTTGCTGTCTCAGAACCTTTGTTTAATCAATTAAATATTAGGAAATTATTGTGACCACATCACCAGACTAACTAAGGAGCAACCTTTAAGCACTGAAAGGTCAAAGTGCCATCAACAGCCCTTTTAAGAATAATTATAGCCAAGTTTCTGATATGTTCGACCTTTAAAACTATAATGTTGGTCTATCGCCGTTTCTCTAACTTATTTATGGTCAACGTAATAAAAACTGCAAAATACTCTTAAATTTTTAGTTAATGATCTCAAAATTAAAAGCACAGGTGTGCCAATAGCTTAAAAGCTATAAATGGCTATAATAAGCTATGGATAGCTTAAATGGCAGGAGGGTATAAAACTCACATAATACATGTACTAGCTTATCTGTGTATTTAGTGGAAATGTCGTAAATTAACAATCACGAAAGTAATATGTAAAAATAACCTAATAAATTCCTTGTACTGGCCAATTTATCAGGTATAAAATTGTATAGTTAATGAAATAAACGTGAACAAGGACTATGCAATATTTTTTATACGTGTATGTGAAGTAGTTCTACATGTGCAAATTTTACTAATTTTATTAGTAAAGTAAATCAAGCTTGATTATAAATTTAAATAAAAATGATATGGTATTTAACGTTAAGCAGTTATACGAGTTTTAAAACCCATGGCTTGTTGGACTTTTAACTATAGCTTGACGTTGGACGGTAAACATTTCTGAATGTTTAGCCAGTAAACATCACTGCAGTCATTTAACGCTTGCCTAACTCGGAAATTAACCATGTAATAAAAGAAACTTGGGGAAACAACTTTTGAACTTGCTTAAGCCTCGTAAAACGTTAATGGATTTTATGACAAGCTAAACGATGCCATTCTCTCAATAAATGAGATTTTATTTGGAGATTAACAAAGTACGTTCTAATCATTAGATTTAAGAGGTAATAAAATTTTAATAGATTTTAATACGTGTAATATCAGCACAGAAGTTTACGACATCCTAATCGAGTATAACATTTTTTTATTGAACGTTTAATTTATGGAAACTTGTCAAAATATAAGCTTCGTCCCCTTACTATAAAATTTGATTTGCATACGTGTACAATGTACATGTATATATATTTTTTTTCGAGATGAAAAGTTCAAGTTACTCATACTTGATATTCTAAAGTTTAAACAAGCACACGAACTAGTTTGTACCCTGGTTGACATTCATTGTATCGAATGTTATACAACGAATGTACATTCATTTCATCAAAAGGTCAAGTTGATTACAACTAGTTTAATTAAAGAGCTACAATTAACTAGGCCAATCAGAATTTTGTTATATTTAAGATTACTTACTGATATACACGTTACATAAAGTAGATTGGTTATCGTTTTGCTGTTTTTCGTCACTAATAGTGAGATTTATGTCAGTAATGACTGTTGTGGTGACAGATGATTTATGTAAGGAGAAAGTGTTCGAGAAATTTTAGTTATATTCGGGGAAAAATATGAAATCAAATCACACCCCTTGTTTCTAAATATGGAATAGGAATACATGTATCCAGTGATATACGCTAATTTTAACTTATGTATCTGCAATAAATCTCCCAAATACATGTAGCTACTTAAAAAATGATTCTGCAGCAAATTTACATATAGAAACTTAATTTCTACAAGATTCCGGCACTTAGGGCCGGTTTGCAACAACTAAGGTTAAGAATAACCTAGGGCTAAGCTTCTGAATAATAACATTAGATTAACCCACTTTTGCATTGCACAAGCATATATGTTAGAAAAAATATAGAGACAGCCAAAAGGCAGGATTAACCTCGGGTTATTTGGCTATAATAACATGGAGGACGTATGATTCTGATGGTTTCATAACCCTGGCTACATTTCATCAAGGGTTATTTTGTTGAAACACAAATAGCTAGCTAACCTGGAGTTCTATCTTAACCCAGGTTAATAAACCATAGATTTTCCCTTTAGCTGGTGTAATCCATGTAGCATCATCACTACATGTACAAAAAACAAAGGGAAATTGAAATAACAAGTGTTAATTTAAGGTAAACACATTTTGAAGCCATCATGCAATGAAAAAAAAAATGACAATATCATACGAGTACCTCAAATTAATAACTCGTTATTTTTATTCCCATCTGCCTTGCTGTAGTGATGTCACAACCATAAGGACAAATAGAGTCCAAAACGTTGTAGAAATAAAGGCACTATGTAAACTGACAGCATAATCAAAGTTTCAGCATAAGTGCACTTTAAATACGTTTCAAATTATTTTACTTTTGAATAAAAATGATTTCCTTTAAGATGTTTTGCGTCAAGACGTCTAGAAAAACTTTGCACTCAACTCATCCTGTAAAAATCACGTGAATGCAAGCCTTTAAGTGATTGACAAAGCTAATACATTCAGGACATTTTTCGCTAAACGTCTCAAAATTGATATTTCTTAAGGTATGACAAAAAAAAAATCAGCATATATCTTCAGCTTAAACGGTTTCTCCAGTTACATAGCTAGCCTTATTTATATAAAAAAAAAAACGAAAGACGGCGTCTGCAGACAGCGATGATTTCCCCTTATAGAAATCAATAAATAAAGCTCGAGTAATCTCGACACGTAGGCAATAAAATATATTGGGCGAATAGCAAGCATTAGCATGAATCTGCCCATTGATCAGGTTTCACAGGCTGCCAGGTCTGCAGGGCTATTCATGGCAATTTTTCATTACGAGCCATTCATAGCGCTTTTGCAAAACTACCAATAAATAAAGTCGCTGCAGAAGCTCAAATAAAACGGACAAAAAAAAAAAAAAAAAAAAAAAGGCAGCAGCAGCAACGAGTGCAAAAATAACGCAAATATTTTTGCGTAAGAGCTGCATGCATCATTTGTTGACAATGACGCACGTCGCATTGAAACCGTCAGCTATCTTGCCAGCAATTATATGGCATACATGTGTATATATACAGAACGCGTTGGGCATCCATATTTTTCAGTGCACCGTAAAATGACTGCCAAGAATTCGTCCATTTTTCAAGAGTCAAAAACGGCAAGGTTGACTCCTTGTGTGTTGGGGAGGATGCATTCGCAAGGTCGTTCGGCTAGCCATTTGAAAAAGCGTTTGAACTCCACCTACAATTTATGAGCGGGTAATGCGATGCATCAACACCACTATAAATTAACTCGTACACGGTATTTACAATTCTGTACAGCTGATATTACACGTACTAGTTTCTGGAGCACGTGCAAGAGCTGCAGTGAATTCAGATTATTTGGGAAACTTTTATCCAAGGGACCAAGGCAAATCTTGAGGAATTTGCAGCAGTTTATAATCTGGATTTGTCAAGTAGTCGTCTTGGAATAGGACGCCAGCCAGAAGTGAATGCACATCCATTTCAGACGTATAGGAAGGAAGAATTTATAAAGTTTAGACCACAAAACTTTCTCAAGAATTGAAATAACTTTTCATGTTTTTGAAACAACTTCCCCTAACCATCCTAATGCTTTTAAAACATGACACAACTTCTATACCTAATAACTTATTGTCTTGCCCCCGTACCACAGTTTCCCACCTTAAGCCTCTGTTCCGATGAGACGAAGCTCCGATGGAGCTCCAGGCAAGAAAAATCGAAAATATCACAGAATTCCCTAACAATATCTGTATCTCGACAGCACCGATTGATAGGGAAAAATGAGAATTTTAATCTGGCAACATGGTGCACGTGAAATTTTTCTTATTCTGCCATTTTGAAAACTGCCGTCTCAAGGTACCTCATTGACCAACCTTGATCTGGTCCTCAGATGTAACTAGCTGTGGTACCAATCCCAGGACTTGAGACACAGCTTTGTCTCAAGCTGCGCCATTTGTGCAACTGAGGTACGGGGGTAAGTGTTTCATGAAATTGCTTTAGGTAATAATTCGCACTGCATCAAATGAACTCTTTGAATTCAACCCTGGGCTTATAAAAACTATTAAAGCAAGTTTTTCCTTGTCATATGTTTGAAATTAAAACCATTAACTATATATAATGTATAGTTTTTTATTAGGAGGTTGTACAATATAAAAAGTTCATTTTTGGTTATAAATACATGTTGAATTTACGAAAATGATGTTAAATCCAGATAAATGAGCGAATTCCTATTTTCAATAGATATAGGGCTGCCTATAAGTGAGCCATCTCCGGATTTCAGTGACAACTAATTGCTGGCTATGTTAAAGCAAATGTTACATTAATGTGCTTAATTTCCCATATTTGAGGTCTATCCAATTTCACTGACCAGGTCTGGGGAGCCCTTGAAACACTAAAGCAAAGAATGTGTGACATAGGAAGCACATTTTTACAGGTGTCCCAATTAATCTGAATCCTCCGCATTGCAACGTGAATCCGATACACTGTAACTATAATTGCACCACGTGTACACGTGTACCTTAATTTAGAAACTCCACAATTCCATTCCGATTTATGTCAATGTGTTCCTAAATATAACCCCATCAACCGGCACTCAGGTGACACGAGGTGTCATGGATAAGGATGCAGAGAACGCCCAAGATCAGGGCTAATAAAAGTTAGTTCACACCTGAGAAATTCGTGACGTACTTGCATGATGCAAAACCAGCAGAGGCATGTTTACAACCTTGTACAGGCCCTCGCCCCAATCGTATGTTTCCCAGTACCATCCGTCACGATCTTTACTATGTTTAACATTAAAAGCTCGTAAACACGTCCCATAGTGACATCACTTCCAGATATTTCTGCAGTGCCAACAATATCCCCTTACGAAAATCGAGGAATAAAAAAAATCTATAAAGTTCTTACCTTTCAGGTGGCGCTGTCCCATCAGGAGGTCCACTTGCAGCGCCACTATTGGACTGAATGGTTGGCTGACCATTGCTATTTACGCCTTTATCGTCGTTTTCGTTCACCGATTCAAAAGTTTTCCTTAATTTATCCACCCGTCCAGGAGGAACAACTTTCTCCCCTAAAAGTGACAAAAATCAGCAATTAATTTCACGAAGTAGCAATTAAACAACAATTAAAATATAACCATGCATGCACAGTGCTGGATTTCATTGTTCAGTATACTCTGAAATATGAAAATGTTTCTCCATTTTCACGTTAATTTATAACGTTGTTGTTAAATTTCATAACAACGGGAATTGGTAGATATACTTACAATGGTAAACTTTTTGAAATACAAATGATAAAAATGACGCGTGCATCATTTGGATGCATGACATGGAGCACACTGTAATATTTCCATGGGAAGGATGCATTCTGCAGCTTCAACATCAGTGTCATTTAATGCCAATTTATTTTCAAACTACAGATTTACAACTAAATGGAAAACACATAGCTTTCTTGCAGTGTTATGTACTCCAGTTTCTTAGTTGCCAACTGCATTAATTGGATTACATCAGCTCTAACAGCTATTAAGTGAAATAACGTTATAAACTTGTTTATAAATCTACATTAATCTATTTTAATCAGCAATCTAGCAAAAACCATGACAGTAGTCATCATCATAATCACTTTAAACATTGTCATCCTTTCCATGATACCATTTGCAAATTCCACAAAACGGATAACGCACAATGCCAAACGTTTTGCAGGAAGTTTGGTAATACGTCCAGAATGTTTCAAATGTACATAATGCGCAACATTTACCTACAGATGTGAAAATTAAAATTAACATGGTATGTATATAAATAGAAAAAAAAAATAAAACGGGGACATTCCCCGAACGCTAGATAATATCAATTTATAGGTCATGCTTTAGGAGTACAATCGAGTAAACCCTGTTAATAATTTACTGTCCTTTATCACCCAACGTCATTTTCAGACATTAATTGCGTTATCAGCTTATTATCAAAAAAGCGTTTAACCTGGCATTGTTTTGTTCTAGAGAATAGTCAATATCAGTCATTTTATATGGCTTTCAAAACTGTAAATAACCATGGACGGGCTTATGTGAGTGAAGGATTAGTGGTAAATTAACACAAAACGTAATTTGTCACAAAACCAGGACCAGAAATCTAGACATCACTTCCATCTGTGATATTATCAAACAGTGAAGTGTACAACTGGCTTTAACTACATTAAACTGCCTAAATACCAAATGGATGAGCAATGAAATTTTAACGGACAACGAGAGGATAAAGAGTTTTTTTGGGTATCACCCACATAAAACCCTATTATCAGACAGCAAAAAACAGGAATATGACATTCCTTGAAATCTTCAGATAGCAAAAACAGGAATACGGCATTCCTTGAAATCTTCAATTATGATAGCTTATCTTCCCCGATTTTTGCAATCACACAAGCTGCAAATCATTCCATCTACAGCTTATTTGTTAATAAATACAGAATTACCAGAAAGATGCGTTAATGAGCCAAAAGCAGCACTGAGGACCTTTCGGCGCTGGTCAATTTTCTCCCTAATCCCATTATTCCTCTGCAAACTTGGGACACTTTTCTTCTTCTTCGGTTTGCTTCCTTGGCTTGGCGTTGGGTCACTTTTGCTCCTCAGTGGTTTCGAGTGTGGTAGACTAACAATCGAAGTTATCTCAAACATATTGGGTACGGCTGCCATATTTGCAACACCTTTGGTTTAACTTCAAGCGCTGACGTCATCAAAGATTCCCACTTTTCTCAGACCGACACATCACACTGCATATTCCAAAACCTTGTGCTCCGTTCCAGAAGTCTCACGATTTTTTGCCATCGTGGACAAGATGCATATCAACTCCAAACGCGGCATAAAACCTGCTTATCAACCTGATAAAACATATCAGACGTGCGGCAACATAATAAATTTCCAACACATATTTAGCACCAGGTTGAAATTGGAGGCCAAAAGGTGACAACACAACACGTATGTATGGTTGGAGCGTTTTGACTGTACACCAACCATGACTGCAATAGATTAATTTTTATGATAACATATTCGTACGATGACAAGAACTACCAGTTGGCCAATCAGCTTTCTGAAACGGATAATACCACGCATTTTTTCCTTCCTTCTAGTAGTCTAACCATTTACAAAAAAAACTGTTTGCATTTAAGTCTATTATAATTAACCTCTGCCCTCGCCATGTTCGTATTATTGTTGATAATACGGGGAGGTTCAAACTGGCATTTAAAATTTTCAAGGCAATCGAGTGTGCTTTCTGGGTAAGTCTTGCCACACTCCCTACATTTCAAATCGGGTGTTACAACTCCCATACCAATACAAATAAGTATATGAGTATCTGCTTTGCATTGCACTCAAATTTCTCCAACTTTCATAAAGTTGTTAATCAAACCATGTAATGGGTACAAAAAGTAATGAATCTTTCGATGAAAACAAAATGTGAGCAATATAACAGTGTTATTTACACACTAATATCTACGCATTCTCCAGTTTTGTTGCAGCACATGAATTCGAGAAATTTTATTTCATCTTGTCAACCAAAAAAGTATTTCTGATGATTACAACAATTTTTTTTTGAAAATAGGAGTTTGCATGAAATATGTTGCCTGGGCAGCCCCATACCACATCGTCCTAAAATTTCATGACACAATTTGCAGTGCCCATGAGACCCCAAATAAATATTTCATATACAGCGATAAGACATTTTCAGGTAGGTTACATGAGCATTTAACCACACTTATACACCTACATGTAAGTGCAAATCCAATTCGCCTTATCTGTCCCTATGATAGCTTTCAAATATCAAGTATACCGGATCTAAAATATGACAATCATTTCAGAGAAATGCTTGGCGATATAGCTCTCAGAAAGCGAAATTCATTTAGTTGACAGCTTGCAAATAATATTATTTGCAGCAAACACAGCTTGCATCACCTAGACTCCTAGAGTGAAACTAACCATACAACCACCTTAAACTGACCTGAGAGAAGCATAAGGAACCTAATGGGTCGACAAACAATGGAAAGGTGTCTGTAGTTTCGGTTTCCGTGCATATAAATAATATCCGGCAAGAAAGAAACTATCCCAGGAAATTGGATTTTTTAATTGATCTACAACTAGCGTCACGATATATAAACAGAGGAACCTACATTCCCCAGCTAATGCAATTAAACTAAAATGCATGAATAAAATTACGACGGCAGTGAATTCAGTCATTCAAATCGACAAATTCCGCTTCAGACCATACCTAAATTCAGCCAATTTTAACCATTTTCAAAGTGCAACACAGGAAGCCCATTGCAACGCTGAATTCCAGAGAAGAAAAAAATACTTCCGAGTAAAGCCACTCTAATAAATTTAAATCCCCTGTTAGAAAAGCATGATGATGGCACTGATGGAGACATACACAGTCGTGTCAATAACACTCAAGTATAAATTAACTGAATGCTGCTGATGGAAATTCACCCAAGAGTCTGATGTCGCCATATATCTTGGAGGGAATCGTGCAAGAGCTCCATCTGGTTTTACCTGGTTGGAAAATGGGCAATGACTTCTACACAAATAAATAGAAGATTTATCGAAACTAGAGGTGAAGCGAAAACGGAAATAGAAGAGCATGAGGAACCAAATATAAATGCTGACAAGTAAATTCCCTGAGGAGCACATCTATAAAACACACCAAGTAAAAACAAACTGAAGTTAACGTTTAAAGCAAACACCTCTGACAATGTCTGTTTCATATCACAAAATGGAGAGAGAAACGCTTATTTCTAGATGCAGCAAGACAAGAAACTAAAACTTTAGTCTACAATTTCTACCAAGTTTTAGAAAGCACGACTTCCTATAAAACTAGCTTAAAAGTTCTTTGTTTCTGTTGTTGTGCAAGCTGTTCTGTTCCAAAACCTGGTATTGCAAGTGTATGACTAAACCTATTATTAAGTGTCAGTAACTACAATCCAATTGGTCCATTCCAGAGCCCTGGACTGGAGCTTGCAACTAAATCAAGCTTGACAACATCAGGGACCTAGAATGCGAAGTTAGCCTAGAAAAACCTGGTCGCTATTGTGTGGGCTATTTTACTTGGAAATCTTGCAAACAAATCTGCTTTGCAATAATCCATGGCATCGTCAACACGGGGGAGGATGAAATGGAACGCCAAAACGATTATAGGATGCATTTTTAGTTTGTCATTTTGCTCACTAGCCTGCGCCACTCGACATCAAAAATCGCCTAAATTTGTTGTGCGAGAATACATGGGTGCACTGTCAGCACTTTTCTATGGACCCCCTATTTTCGAGAAAAAAAAAATGTACCAGGTGTCGCATTTTGCACGAAATGGGTGTACGCAGTTTCACGACGATTTAGTTGTACTGGATCAATTGCTCGAATTCAGAATTAATTCAATTCAACTCAGTACCCTACAGTCAGCATAATATAATAATAAAAAAAACAATTAAACGAAATAAAAATGGGACAAATTGTCTGAATTGTTAAACATGCATGTGCACATGTGAATTTGAAATAATTTCATTAGATTTATATTTTTACTCAAGCATGCAGCTTGTATATCTAAAACTGAATGCAGTCTTAACGGTGCTTCAGTTAAATGGCTTATATCACGTGTTGAGTGGTCATATCTTAGCGGCGCTTCATTTAAATGCCACCCGCCCTTTAATTTCCGGTATGCAAAAATCTGTTTTTGTTAACCCTTTTAAATTTAGTGAGAACACGCATTTTATTCACTTGGCACGCATATACACAATTCTATCCAGCTGGGAATTTGCACATTATTATTTCGTCTAACAGATAATATTTTTAATATTATAAAATTTGGAATTTTTCCTTTATCAATTAGCTTATACAAATTTGGATTATAACTTAAAGCTAAGTTAAAATTTGTAAAACCATTGATTTCGGGAGGGAAGGAAATTATAATATTTGGGAGGGAGCTAGAATTCTTTTTTTTTTTTTAATTGGGACATAATCGGAACAGTAACTGACCAATTTGTACACCATTTCGTCAATTCGAATAGTCGTCATGACCCAAATACACTGTAGGTCATATAGCTAAGTGCAAAAGTACCAAATCTCCCTTCTACCAGCAGCATATTAGCTCTTTAGAATAATGTAATAGCGTTAAAAGGTCCGTAATTCTATGCTGAGCAATAATGTGAACACTACAATTTCACAGTCTGCTGAAGCGCTCAACGGTCCATTATGATACAGAATGCGCACAATTTAAGTTTCACGGATTAATTAAGGCAGCATCGTTTCCTAAGAAACCTAAGAATAAGTCAAAATTCCACAAAGACAATCCTAGTAACTGCCAAACAAACACATATTCCCGTTGAATATTCCGTATAATTTCATTCTTCACATGCATCTGCCCACGCCTGATTACGATTTTGTCCTCCAGGGAATAAG
Source organism: Xestoiulus laeticollis (assembly GCA_034698905.1). Classification (NCBI taxonomy): domain Eukaryota; kingdom Metazoa; phylum Arthropoda; class Diplopoda; order Julida; family Julidae; genus Xestoiulus; species Xestoiulus laeticollis. The sequence goes on along the minus strand of JAQGCC010000324.1, from coordinate 26,607 downwards.
CCACGAGTCCTGTCATCTCTTTTACCAGCTGGGAAAGCAAATGCTTTTAAGATCCCAGCTTAAAAATGCCCAAAAAACGATGGCTAAATCACGCTTGGTTTAAACAGTATCATGGAAAGTTCGAAAATAGCCTGAGATACTTTATAATCCGTGCTTATATTCCTTATATGCATAGATGCCTAAAGTGATCCAAATAGGGAAGATGCATCGAATCCATAAATCCCTAAACTATCGTTAATAGAAATGTTCGGGGAAAAACTGCCCTTGAAGCAAATTTGGGTTCTGATTAAAATAAATATTGAAATTTAATTAGCGATTCCTGAAGGCCTTAATGATTGTCGCCATTAATCAAACAATAGGAGTGGTTTCATAGATTTCCCTTGTCTATTGACTAGCACATCATTTAGCAAAATCTTAGAAATGACAATTATACTACATGCATGGTTTAATATGACATTCTAGCATAATAAAATACAATCCCAGATGTTTTAATTATTTCAATGAAATAGAAATTAAATTAGTAATAAAAACGATTTACTGCATGCACTTCCAGGTAATGCTTAACTATTGATTAATTAATACAGTGAAATCCGATTAATTTATACACATTTTCGAGCCTGCCATAAGTAAATATCCTTCGATATTTCATTGGATTCAGTTTTAAGAAAGAATTGCACAAAACATGCATTTAAAAAAAAATGAACTGATACGTGACCTTAAATTTATACCTTAAATTATGTCATCGATATGAAAAAATTTTTATCTCAACTTTAGATGAATGAGAAACTACAAATAGTATATCATAATGGCCAACTATATGGCATTATATAATACTATATTAAACTAAATGCATCTCGATACATTTTAAAATAGTTTGAAAATGCATAACTTCAATGAGACCACCAAGGATGGTTTTACTCAACTTTTTAGCAAGAGGTTAACCGCTCATTTGCTAAGCTTTGTCAGGCTACATGTATACTGCCCATTAATATTATAACCAGTAAAAAAAATGTGATAATATGAAAAACCACATGGCCCAAACATTTCCATGAAATGCATAATGAAAAAACGTATTAATATAAACATAAAAAGCCAAGCAAGCTGTTCTTCATTGTATTAAAAATAATGTCCACATCTGCATGCACATCATGAGGCATTTAATTTGTAATATAATTATAATTTAAGTCTAGTAAAAACTATGCTAAGTATCTTTTTTTCCCCTTCTTGCAATGAAGATATACGCACGACGGTTATTTATATGACAGCTCTTGGAATGATATTTCAGCACTTGCCAATTAAAATAATTGAGTCAGCTGATATTAACATGGTTGATGACTTCCGCTGGATCCTCAAGATATTGACATTTGCCTGCTTCTCTTTGCTCAATTTCAAACTTCGGCAGTGCCATTTTATACAAAAAAATGGTTATAAACACATAGGATGAAGTTATCTGTTATCCAAAGCTAAGTTCATTTTAAAAGGATTTTCTAATGGTTTACATAACCGCTTTCAACGTGTTAACAAACTTTAAACAACATTTCATACAGTCTTGCCAAGCTTCTGCAGAGCCATGACAGCTCCGTTTCAAATATTACAAATTACAATAAGAAATACAAGTCAGGATAAAGTGGTAAATACTGCACAGACTACTTACTGAAAATCACCAGTATTCAAATAACAATAAGAACAAATTTCCCTTGCAGAAAAATGTAATTGCTGATGACGAACTGCACAAGCATTGCGTTGAAATTACCAACAACAAAAGTCACAATATAACAAAAATATTCGCGACTTTGTCTAGTAAATTTGTATTGCATGGAATTGTGTACATCACTGTAGTACATTAAGCTTGCATGTATTGCATGGATTTGTATTGCATTGTAATTGATCCCAGTACCAAACAACTAGTACAACCAAACATTATTATAGTGATAAAATTCTGGCTGCTTCATAAAATGCTGTCCTGTATATTAAAAGTTCATGAAATATTATTGAAAATAGAACGAAATTCTTGCAAAAAATGGTAGCATTTCTTTGAATGCAAGATGCCAAACTGTTAGCACAACTACACCCAATCCTTATTGCAGTGATAAAACGAGGATATTATAAACGTGTTATAAAATCTCCTTCGATTGCATATTAGAAACTTCACAGAATATAGAAAAATTCTTGGTAAAAATGACAATGGTTGAATATTAGGTATTTTTGTAGCAATTATTGATTAAAAATTCCACTATTTTTCGAGATAATGACAATTCAAGTTAATTTCCGACTTTCCAATCGATTAGACATCCTGATATTCCATTCTTAACATCCATCATTGCTACACATTATATAATGTACTACAGTAGAACCTGTCTAAAATAATATCCTCTCTAAAATAAAAAAATGTGCCGTTTCCGACATGAGACCCAAACATTAAATAATAAAGCTACATAAAGTGATATTTAATAATTTTTATTGGCCCCAATGATTTTAGAGAAATATCATCAATGATACTGCAAAAAATATCAAACATGGAATCAAAAATTAAAACAAAAATGGCAGGGATATGCAGGGCAATTAAGCTTTGCTCGTGATACCTAATAACTACTGACTCATCTATACATGTACACATGCATAAGGATTCAAAATCCAGGAAATTCCCTGTTTTGCAGATGTGCAAACAGTTTCGATCAATAGCTATAGGCCTATTGACTCATGTAGAATAACTTCTATCTAAAATCTAAACTTAATAGCATGTTTAGAGAGGAACCTGTCTGAAATAATAACCTGTATTGATCCCTGGTTTCAAGAGTATTAGTTTATACAAAATACAGGTACTGTAGAATAATTTGAATGTGTTATGAGCTTTTCATGACTTTTTGTAATATGGTTAATCAAATTTCCTCACTAGTTCAGTGTGCACTCTTTTCGTCCCACAGCGATATATGGTGCAGTATGATTACTTCTTCCACTTCTTGATCAGATCACCAATTTTGCATTAAACCAAAATGTCAATTTGTCGAGCTTCCGCGTGAAATGTTTACCAGTTAGGTTAACCAATAGGTGAAGTGCCATCAGCATCTTGAAATGCATAAAGACGCTGGATATTGAAACGAGCACCACAGGCTCAATCCTATATTGAGCAATTAATTTTGAAATAACCATCAGCAGCTTGGCCTTAATGCATTTCGTAGGATCGTCATATATGCCAAAGGATCGCATTATATAGCGAGTGAGCAGAGAGAGGCAGGCGTCTCATTTGCTTCATGATTTTAAATGTCAAGGCTACATGGCATCCATAACATCCCATACATCCTAAGAACGAGCCATAGTTCAGACACAAGGAGTAGGTGGTATATATATACGTGGCAGGCTTTCTATGCGAAATTTACCAAATTTAAATTCCAATCACATTACTGGTGAACAAAATTTTGATGAGCACCCATTTCCAAAATCCGCCAGAAAAAAAAAAAAAAACTGTCGCAAGTGAGCACGGGGTTACAAGATGGTTAAAATCAGCATATTTGCAGCAAAAAAAAAAAAATGTCGTTCAATTTAAAAAAAAAACAAGGACAATCATGTTTTTTTTATTTATTTTTTTATCCCTAGAAAGTAACATAACGTAGCAACCCCGATGAACGATCGATATAAACGCAATTTAGACTGCATCTAGGCATCCATGTATGCATGCAATACTAGACAGATCAGAAACGTGGAAGTAAACTTTCTAGGAATGCATTCGTGGTTGTCTGAAACATTATAATAAAAAAGTGGCTGCCAAGAAATACACGAATAAAGGAGAATTTTAAAGGGAAAAAAACTAAAATAAACATGGGATGTGAGCCAAATAAAGTGCAAACTTTAACGAACATTTGAAGCAAATGCCAATAAGAAGTGTTTGTACACATGCCTCGATATGAAAAACAGTTTTTAAATGACTTTCTTATGGTCGCAATTCTGGTATGTAGCCATCACCCTGATATTAAACTTTTTTTGAATACATTCCCTGGATCGTCAAACAACTGGTTTTGCATGCATTTTAAACAAAAAATACAGGTGAACGCCAGAAGCTGATAGCGCTATTTAAAACATTTCACTACCAGTGAACTACCAAGGAAACAAAAATGTCATCCAAATTCTGACCTAGCTCCAAATGGGTACATGCAAGTTGAGTATTGAAATTGAGCTATCCCTAAGAGTGAATAGTTTGGATCACTTGCTAGTCTGCCTAGTCTACACGTAGTTGAATGATGTAGACATGTACGAATACATTTTATTAGATAGCATACACCGCAATGGACCATCCAGATATACTGGGATGATGTCTGACAATGTTTCACAATAAGTCATCCAGCTAGGGATCTTCAGCTATGGAAGGATGTCAGCACAATGACAATGAAAGGCATAGGGGTACTCAGGCGTTTGAGCGAAATTGAGCACCTCGTGTTCTGCTCAACAATTCGAAAGTTCCTGAAAGCCCAAAAAACGCGTGAGCTTATTTGCACCCTGATTGGTCAAAGGGCTCTGCTCAAGAGTGTTTCAAGAAACCAACGAAAACGTGTGGCATTTGGTTTCTTCCATCCACAAAGCACCAAATAGTTCTCAGAGATCCACTCAATTAAGCACTTGAGCAGACTAACATTATGGTACTGCACATGGGTGGCAGTTTGTGCTCTGCTACCTGAGTTCCCCTAATATCTTCTTGACTATCCATTACTTTGCATGTGCTCAACCAAATTGAGCTCAGATTCGACTCCCAACTATGTGCTTGCTATAATACATGTATAATGTACGATACATGAAACATGTCTGGGTCAATATTTCGTGTTTCTAAAAGCGCTCCAGACAACATTTCTCCCCGGGTCTGCCAAATTAGCACCGCCCCTTGCCTCTCATCTGTAAGAAATTATAGCAACCGCTGAAAATTCCTCCCACATCCTCCAATTTTAATAAATTAAGTCATTTTCGATAGCGAAGTGACCCTTCTCATGAAATTTAGATGCGCTTCCCAACTTATGACACACATAAATGTCACAAGGGCCGGCAGATTATTAAATGAACCAGATAACTGGCAAAGTATAATGGTCGATAGCTAAAAAGCGATCAATAGACCCACATTGTGTTTCAAGAATCCAAGAAGAGTAGAAGCCCTGGCTGGTAAAAGGATCACCGGTTCCATTCCCCAACAGAGGGAGCAACCATACGCCCAAATTTCCTTGAAGACATGCCAACAACAGCACGCCACGTCCTTCTCAGGGAACTCTTCCTTGGTGCTAAGCATGCGCAGTGAAGACCTCAAAGGTGAAAGCTAGGTAGGCGGAGGCTAAAAGGGAGTGGAGGATATTGCATTACGACCATAAAAGTGCTTGGCAAACTAAACGGATGAAAAAGAAGCTAGTTTGCTCATCAGCCAAATGCGACTTTAATTAGCTGCCAAAGCCCAGTGTCCTCTGCAAACGACTGTGACCACCACTGTGACAAACGAGATGAAAAAAACTACTTTTACCACTGGAATTACGCTGAAAAACACGTGGCGCCCCCAAGTCAATAATCCTTATAATGGTTATGATCAGCTTATAGATCAAGACTATAGTTGTAAAAATCAAGTTTCCTGAAACGAGTTGATGATGGCATTTCCAACTATGAAATGACCACATTAATTCAAAATTAATCCAATTTGCTATATCTTTTTAGAATTTGTCCACTGTTTATTTGTTCTACGTGTTTATGTATGCCCATCGACATAGTCACAAACAAAACATCAATAATATTTTCATAAAGTTTGAACCTACTTCATTTTTTTGTTGGTATATTGATTTAGTTAGTTTTGCATTTTACATACTTGATGTTAAATAAATGAAACATGAAAACCAATATTTTGGTTCAAATATTTGAGCTCATATAGAGTTCAGGTAACTTGTCATCAGATGATTAAGCGAAAATCTTGACTGACAAGACTGTCCAATCATCGTTCTGGTACATGTAGTACATGTTTAAGTTGTGATGCCATTAAAACTTTAACAAAGTTAAGTTGACAGTGCTGTCTACTATAATGGAATGTAGCACGAAATCATTTAGGGTGAACAAATTGCGAGTGTGACAGGCTTAAGTCCAATTGGTCACACACGTGTGTGCTAAACAGAAAATTGTTTGTTAGCACCAATTGGCGTAGATGCTGAATTAAAAAAGCTTGCAGCATATGGTCAATTCTCAATTCCTGGAACAATTTTTCATGTTTTTAGCTGTTATTTTTCTGACAGCTAAAGTGATTTAGCACACAACCAGCATTTTGTAGACAATAATTCCCTAAACTATCTACAGGGGAAGACCAATGTTCCCACACCTAAAGCACGCACACTTCAGGCATTTTTCCTTCATGCATTCATATGCATGCAATTAGACATGGTGTTGATTGCATCCTTGATCGTTTTCGGTCCGGATTACGTACGGATTTCCATCATTTTTAGTTCCTTGTCCAATGAGCAGAATTTCGGTGTGAGTCAGACGCAGTGCCATTAGAAATTTTTGTCGCTTTGATCATGTAGGTGGGTGTAGGTATTTTTGGATATCAGAAACACCTAAGTTTAATCAATGCTAATATAAAAGGTGGTCCCAAATAATGTGTCATGCAATTTCCTGCATATTCATTTGTAAGTTTTAGAGCTAGAGCTTAGAGCTTAGGCTGATGCCGATTTTAAAGGTACTAATATGCAATTGCAATGATCCAGAAATATATACAATGCATAGTGTATATCTGATTCCAGCCATTGATTCCCTGATCAAAAAAGCTCATGCTGCTTTTTGAGCACTTATTTCCAAATGAGAAACTTGTTTTTCATGCTTATCGGACTTGTATAATCGATTATGGCCCTAATAACTAAAATGCAATCATTGAGCACAGAATATAATATATCATTCGATTGCCTTTTGATGAACAATATGGTAGTTTCAAAATGATGTCATCCAGAAGTTAACGATCAATCTCAGAGTACAATGACAAGAGACCTTTTACTGCATTCAAGAAAGAAACTTCAAGCAATCCAAAGACATTTTTTTAAATCATGTACAATTTTTATTCTGTCTCGTTTTTAGTAGAACCTAATGACCCTCTCAATACGATGTCATCCAGAACTTCTATCATTCTCTGGACACAAGAGCAAAAAATCTTACCCTGTTCCATAAAGATTTTTTTTAAAATTATGTACGATCGATCCAGACATAGTAAATGGATTAAATTTGGTATCATTTATTTTTCAGACATTTCGTTTCAGTAAGAAAGTGTTGATAAAAGATTTTCTCTTAGAAGATGTATCTACGATGCAGTTTCCCCATAAATCAGATATTTATATTTTGTGGAGCAGGTATTTACTTTAGCATCCCTAAAGTACCATTTCGCCAATGTTCATGCCAATTCATTAATCACAACAGCAAATGGCAAGAAAAACAAGTCTAACCCTGGACAACAGTGTCCGAGATAGATTTCAGAAGCAGTTATGAGATTGATAAATTCACAAGCAGACCCAATCTGGAAATCAAAGTTTATTTTTCAGCCGTTTTCATAAATTAAAAGCGAAAAAAACGACATATGCCACGAGATTTACTTCCTCCATCATAAGTTCAGTTTACGTCAAATATCATATCTCCGCATATTGCATGACTCCGTACTTCCAAAACGAGTTATTACTGTAGCCAAGGTTAATCATTTATCATATGTGGCATGGCCAACGCCAGGGAATACAAAATCGGCTTGCAAACCGCCATGCACATGTATAAATTTAAGCTACAGTCTCGCCATAGCCATGGCAATCCACCCAGCTAGCTGTACGCAAAAGCTAAAGAAACACGACCATGAATTATTTAATCCTAAATGGAAGAAAAGTTATGTGGATCCATTATGCTATTCGTGTTTTCTAATGCAGGGCACACACAGTACGAGCACTAAGCCGGCTTTTTAAACCAGCATAAGGCAACGTGTTGTATAAACACAATTGGCTCGTAATGCTACAACCATTTTCGCCATCTTATACATCACCAATTCGTGTAAGCAAGTCACTTAAATAAAGAAAAAAACAACAGTGGAGAAGTATGAGCGACTTAACTTCTAAGGGCAGCATATTGATTTCAAGGGATCCCACAAATCTATTTTCATTTCCTTGGCACTGTTAGGTGCTTTATAACAATTTTCTGCTGACAAATGGCAAAAAAAAAGGTTAAAAGGGAATGTATTGGACACAGGCGAATGTTAATTGTGGCATTATGGAATAGGCAGTGCGCTGAAAAACAGCTTTGCCACTGTGCAATTGGTCATTCCTTTCAGAAAACCAAACTGGCTTTTGAAATTCTAACATTTCATAGAATGTGCAATACCATGAGTACATGGAAATTACACTAGAGCAAATAGGGGCCAAGAATGATAAAAAAATCTTTAATCGACAGAGGTATAGAACTTGCATTTCTACTGACTGGAATCTGTGCTTTAAATATGGCATGCCCATACGCATATTTTTTTAGGTGCCCCAAGGGCGGTGAAAAATGAAAAATTGAACACTTTTGCAACTTTTTAAAAACTTATAAGCTTGTGTACTGCAGGAAAAAAAATGGAAGGCACCATGTCCAAAACAGGAACAGAGTTGCCACCGATATTTCAAAACCATCTTGCCTGACTTTGCCTGACTTTTAGCACCATAATCACAAATTTTGCCTGACTTTGCCTGACTAAAACAATAGCATTGCCTCACTTTGCCTGACCTGAAAATGGAACTTTTGTAACTTGTACATTACTAGGTGATCCAAAAAAAACAACTACATTTTATACAAATGATCAAAATAAAACCAATCATTTATTGCATTTCAGTATTTGAACTTGAAAATAGTACAGGGTATTTTCACACCATAAAGTCTGTCTAACTGCAACTCCATAAATTCTGTGGCATCTTAAATAAGATTGAGGGCTATTTGGTACACATTATATTTGAATCTACATGTGTATCAATATTTTTTCTTATTTTTTACACTTACTCAATTTTACTTTTACCTCACTTTGCCTGACTTAAGCTTAATTTGCGCGACTATTTTTCATTTACCTGACTTTTCATGACTTTGCAGGTCAGTGGCAACCCTGCAGGAAACTTGCACAAAGTGCAATTTAAATGCCAGATAATTACTCAAAAAAGCATTATAAGCCAATGGAATTCTATCCCACTCTTTGGGCACCTGAAAATATATTCTCCGATTCCAAAGATATTATACAGTAGGTGACCATCAAGTATAAAAGTTTATGACCTCTGCCATTCCAAAATCCATAAGTTGATTTTTTCGTTCCTCCCTCAATTGCTTATGCTCAAGGTTGATGTTGTAGCATAACCTATTATGCTACAGAAATATCGGTAGAAGTGCACTTTAACCGGCTTCATGCTATTTTCTAGCCTCCAATACAGGGCCTCGATTGAGCACCATATAATATAGCACAGCCGGCTAAAGCAAACATCTACCAAAATATCCCATACTACTTCACATCCCAATTATATATTAAAGATCCAATGAATTTCACTTGCTGAATATAGCTACAGTACCATAATTAAATTTGACATCGATCTTTAGCCGCTTTTTAAACGGGATAATCCATATATGACGTCATTAACCTAGCAACAACGAGAAGCAATTCATTGAACACACAAATAGAACTTGCGCTCATATACCTTTAGCTTCTTTGATTAATACACTTATTTATCCACTTCTACTCAAGACATTAATGAAATTTACTCAGTGTTGACAATTCAGTAGTTGTCAAATACAGTCAAGTCTGGTTTACTGAGAAGTTAATTATTGATGGCTTGATTCGAATCAAGTTTATTTACTTATCATAAAACAGCTAGCTTTAAATCATTAATTAACCAAGAATCGATTAATCAATTTCCATAACCAGCTTTGCATTGAAGGATACTATGGTAAACTTATCTCACATTATCACATTATTCATCGACAATGATTAATCTTTCAAAACTACCACACATGGCTTTTGGTTGAAATCCCAAGCAAACTCGTAAATCTCAACAGCAATCCAATTAAAATCGTCCCAGTTTTTGATGTTTTCAACCCAAAACATCCCCATGCAGCACAGGAGCACAAATCCGAGCTAGAATGCATCATTCAGTGGATATTTAGAAACCAAAAATATAGCATTCAAAACATAATAGGAAAGCCAACCTTGAACTAATTTCATCGCATGCCAAAAAGATGCCACAAAAACAAAACACGTAAAAAGATGCTTCTTTAAAATGCCCACAGAACAGATACTGTAAATCCAGGCTTTAACTACACGTTGGCCTAAGTCTAGACATCTCCACGAATCCATAGTGACTGCAGGTTGGAGAGTTCAGTTGGATAGAAAAAAAAACTTAATTAAATTGAAGCTTAATTTCATGATTCAAAGCGCAGGTGAGAGCTGCTTAATTAACCCTCGCATTAAATCCGACGCCAAATCAAACAGGATTTTCAAAACATCCATAAAAGATGATTTCGCAAAATGCTTAATCTTCGTAAACAGGGGGCCCCTGTAGTTTGGTGCCCTAAGGTAAGACAAAAGGGGGGGGCACTCCGAGTTACCATGGTTACAATCACCGGGGTAACTCTGTAGATCGAAGGCCCGAGACGATATCATGATCATGGAGGGGCAAAGCTGCATCAGCCTGTAATTACTCATACTTTTTTTGATTTCTACAACGCGTGTCATTGGGCTTTTACACTAGGTGCCCTTCAAAAATTCGTGTTCCGGAGGGTAGAAAAGCTAAGTCAAGGGTAGAGTAGATCAGTAGGGAGAAAACGCCACCCCTGCTGGGCACAAATCCACGCTGCACTGAGAATCCTGTAACATCCCTACCGCCAAATAATCAACTATGTTAATTCCAGCATAATCCAGAATCTTCAGTAATGCAACTGAGCATTTCAGGATTACCTCTGAAATGATATTTTTTCACTTTCCTGACTTTTACAGCATTTTATATAATTTTCCTTGATCACCCCGATAACTGAATTTTTAAATATGACAATATGCATGTACATAACAACTTGTCTTGCTGCAAGAGAAACTATCAGACCACACTTTACAATGTTCAGCAAATGATCAGATTGAATTCTAATTGGGATCACACAAAGTACCACCAAAACATATGTTATTGTTATTTCTGAATCAGAAATCAAAACTAAATAAAAGGAAATGGTACCAATAAAGTTGTAGGCGAAGACAACAAATATGTTTCTGGTTAAAAACGTGTAAAACAAGTTGTTAATTTCAGGATTTTTTTAAAATTAAAATCATGTTAATTAAGGTGGTCTACAGCACCACCCTTTCTTATGGGGGAAAAAGATCTAGGGAACAGTCAGTATTTTTTATGAACATGTTCAGAATTTTTAAAAATTAATAAATAAGAATTTTTGATTATGTTCATAAAATGATAGATTGACTGTCCCTTAGATAAATATAAAAATTATTATTTTTAATTTATCTTTATCTACATATAAAATTTATGCGTCACTTTTTACAATTGTACATATAAGCAGGTCTAACGCTCTAATTTTCATATATTTTTTTTTAAATTAATAAATAAAAATCAACATTTTCATAAAAAAATAGATTGGTTTAGGACAATCAATTTTTTTATAATTTTTTTTATGAAAATATAATTACAGATTTTTTATAATTCATCTTCTCTTGTGTTTCAACAGAAGGACTCTAGAAGAAAGATTTCCCCATAGAAATGCCCCATAGTAAAGGGGGAATTTTCCATGCCAATAGGTGCAAGGCTGGCTGATGGTAGATATCTTGACCTTTGTGATAACTAATAGCTGGCACTCTGAATGTTTCCCGATGAATCACTTTTCCCTTCTATTCCAAGTCTATCCAATTTCCCTGACAGTTCCAGGTTTCCCAGGTCTATGGCAACCCCACCATCGTACCTTGATGGCACTGCTTCCAGATGCTTGATCTGTTTATATCAGAAACATTAGCGACTAAAGCTCAATCCGGCACCCATAGAGCATTTGGGGCATTTTGGCACCGAGCAAAGAGTACAGTTTTGCTGGAAGTCAAATGTGTATTATTTCTATCATTTATTTTCCAGTAGGTACTCAAGCTGAGTAAAAATGTGAATGGAATGGCAGAAACCCAGATGAGGGTGCCCGATGCGAGGGACAAAGGAAGACGATGGGGGTGAAAGTGGTGACTAATGCATACGGGGGAGCCCCCAGAGGAACGAAGGGAGAGGACCAAAATATATTTGGCATTGAAGCACGGCGATCCCCGGAGCAAAATAAACGCCATTTGCATACCCTTAGTGAGGGAGATGATCTAGGGTGACGTCATTCCATGCAGGCACCATATTCGGGCCAACGTGTTTCATTGATTTTTCTGAGGGTGACAAATAGTTGGATTAAAGTCAGAGGATTCGTTTTTGACTGTTGATAAATGCGAAGATAAAAATTGTCAATGAAACACACTACTCTTAAGGGCTTAAAAACCAAGGCATACACTTTTTCAGGAGTTAACACACATATTTCAATAGGGAAAAAAACCCATTAACAGTCGTATATACATGCAGGAGGAATTAGTAATCATCATTAGCTTGGATTTAATTTCAATTTTCTTTGCAATGAAAAAGGCCTTTGATGAGCTATTAAAATCGACTAGAACTAGCACACTGCCAGATAGATAAAAGCCACCTGCTAATTAAAACGAAATTTCGATTAAAAAGTTAATTTTCGTTTATTGGTGTGCCTTGGTGGAAAAATTATAATATGTAAATCAGCCAAAATATGACCATGCATAAAACAGTGAAATTCAATTATAACGATGCCGGATACAGCGATATTCCGGGTATAACGATTCCGAGCAACGTGTTTGATTGGTCTGTTATTTTATGTGCAGTAATTTTGTTTGGATACTATACACGATGTCGGATATAACGAAAATCAAGACATAGCAATCTCATTTTGAAACGAAAAATGCTCCTTTCATTCGCCTATAACGATTTTCTCCCCCTTTTTCATTTTCTATGTACATATCCATGTAATGTCCTGAAAATTATTTACCATATTAAAGTAGTGTTGTATTTTTACATGAAATCTTATTATAATTTTTTTTTATTTTATTAACGAAACATTAACTTTCAATTTTTTTTTTTGCATTTTGCATTGAATTTAAGTAAAATTTAATAATTACATTTGTTTGTCTGCTGATATTTGTTTAAACTATGGCATACTATAGAATATATTAAAATACAGTTTAAAAAGACAATTCAGCAGTTAGCAGGTAATTTTCAGTAAAACGATGGTGACCCATAAGTATGCATGCAATGGTTCTTCTTAAGCTAAATTCCAAAATTAGTGGGCTGTGGAAATATAAGGACACTCTGTAATCCTGCATCTAAAGGTTTCCAGCTAAGATACCCTTGTCGCGATATTATAGTTCACTTGTTTAAGCAATACCTTCGTGGCCTAGTAACACACCAGGCCCAAACCGCCTGGTGCTGAAATATCAATAACACGCAATGCCTGTAACTATTGAATTTTCACTAAATGTATACATGTACATGTATGTACTCTTCACGACAGTATCAAGGTTAACAGACCGACGTTATCCATGCAAACACGATTATCAATGACTAAGAGATTTTTTACTCAATTCCGATTACCTATAACAGCACTATTCCACCACGTAGTTAAGAACCATGAGCAAATGCTAACAAATTTGGTTCACATTCGCTGGAATTAGCGTGTCTCTAATAAAGTAATTTCCCATCTCCGACGGCTCCTCCCAAATAAAAAGCGTGCATGCCTCACCATGCTAATCAAACGTGACAATAAACAAATTTTACGAGCATGTGGGCAATAAAATTTGATTAGATGACAAAAAGATTATGGAGAAAAAACGCAGCTCAATGAAAGGGGTACGTAAAGGTAAATTTACACGAAGGCATTCTACAGCGCCTTTTGATGGAATACAGATCTTTACCAAAATGTCCACTGACAGATATTTCACAGAAGGCACCTGCCCCGTTTGCAAAACAGTAATATCAAAAGAACGAGAACAATTCGCATAATTGCTCATGAAATGGCTGGAACTAATTTTTTGCCAAATGCCTAGACAGTGGTCTCGTATGATGACAAGGAAAGCTCTGACAAGGAATAATTCCCCAGTTAAGTCAATTAAAGCATTATAGCCAGCGTTGGCGAGCTTGACAACCACCACATCTTAATGTATACAATGTGTAAGAGGCTCTCCTTAATGCAATGTCCTGTTCGGAAACAAAGCTAAAAAAAATCAGGATGTTCATTTTCAGCCCACAGAACATGCACATGTTATTATTTTTTTTAAACTCAAAACAGTTTTTAAAGTTTCATTAGCTTCGACTAGGAAGTGCTGAGGAGGACCAAAAACAGCGAATGATGCAGTATTATTTAAGAACTGTCCTTGACTTTCCAGCGTTCTCCAAATTTGGTCTCAACATTCAGAATACCAGCTAAATGGATACAACACCCACTTAATATCTACATAGTGCTTATGGAAATGTTAGCCCAATTCTTAGTACAGTAGAATCAGTCTAAAATAACATTCTTGGGACCAGGGACAGGGTATTTTTTCAGATAAGTTCATCTGTGAACATGCTAGAGTGTATATACAGCTTCAAAATAGGGAATTTCCTTGTTTTTACAATCCTTATACACGTGTACATGTGTATATAGATAAGTCAGTAGTTATCGGGTATCTCTTTATACATGGGTCCCAAGTCGGGGCAGGCACATTTCATTATTTTAGTGAGGATATCATTTTAGACAGGTTCTACTTTACAGATGTTAACTGATTTCAAATTAAAGTTAGGCCTACTATTCATTAAGCATTGTGTTCAAGTTCACTACTTTGAATTACATGTATGTACTGCAGATTAGTGGATGAATATTAAATGCAAAAAGTTAAATAACAAAATTATTTCATCCCAAAGACAAAATATCAACTACATGTAAAGTTATTTTTTTATTAAAATATGTAATTTAACACTTTATGGAAGCAAAGGCACACTGGCCATAAATAATCATGTCCTCCAGGACCTCCCAGGGCAAACCAATAATCTACTCTGACCCGAGCAATTCTTTTCAGGGAGTTCAACTGTTTTTGACATATCTTATTACGCAATTTGACAAGATAATTACTCAAGAAAATCAATGTTATTCAGCTTGAAAATTATGACAAATTAAAGCCTTGGCGGCTGAAATGCAGCAGCAGTCGAAAACTCCAAATCCAAAAATTGCTTCAAAATTAAGTTAACATGATTTCAGTACCAAAAAAAATATTACCCACTTATATGCATCAATTTTAGGATCCTGGTTATTCATGATAACACGTATCATTCCCATTAATTTTTTTAAAAATTATTCTTGTTTTAGACCTCTTTGCAACCACAGAATAACAGAATGATTTTTTTACCGAATTCTAAAGAATTTCAACAAACACAATTTGACTATTGTGCAGCACCCATTTCCACATAAACCAAACACGCATGCAACCTTTGAACCTTGCATAGTGGTGCATGTTTACGAGCACATTAGCATATACAGGCCACACCATGCAGTGTAGGTCAGAATCCCTGTAATTTCCTTATCAAAACCGTCAACATGAAACCGCGAGGTAAAAGGGTAATTCCCATATGTTCCAGATTGTATAGTGTTGCCTACCTGAGTTGAAAATGGGTAACTTTAACAGCCGTTTAAGGCTGTTACTTCGCCGTAGTCCTGCGACCTTCACGTCGGCTCCATTCTCCATGAACCCCGCGAACAGAAACTCGCTTTTGCGGCACAAAGTGTGGCAGGGCCGGCTTCATCCGCACCCGGACAGCACCGAGGTCAAAGTTCACCAGGTTGAGAGAGGTAGGTCAGTCAGCGCGTTATAAATCCACACATGTGCAGAAGCGCGTCCGATCGCATCCGTTACAATTTCCAATTGCACTTGGAAAAGGGTAGGATGAAAGAGATCGATGCAACGTTACCGGGGCTTAACTTAACGTCCAATTAGCATGAGCTCTGCATGACGCATGCTCCGCAAAATCGGTACGACCGAATATAAAAAAATGCATAGGACACGTGTGACGGGCAAATTAATCTGGTCTAAGGCTGTTCACGTTAGCATCATCATCTTCTTCCGGCTGTCAATTGCCTTGAAAAGTCACCACCATCAGCCTCTGGGTGCCACGACACTGAACAGCACGCACCAGTGCAGTGCAGGGTAGTGCCAAAGCAGTGTTGTGGGTAAATTGAAAGTGCTTTTGAAGAGGAGTGAACCCACGCCCAGCATCCAATCCAAACAGTGTATGGAGATGAACAAACTCGAGGGTTATCCGGAAAATGTGGAAGCCTCTTGTATTTTTTAAGCATTTTTTTTTACATAATAAGGAAAGCGACAATTTCGGTCTCCTTGCTAATTTGAGCCTGGATCCCAGGGCTCCCAACAGGATTTCTGACTCGTGTTTCCCTGCACAATCAGCTGCAAAAAACAGGGCTCGTGGGCAAATTCGATTAGGATACCAGACGGCTGGAAAAGGGGCTTGGAGACCGGAGGAGGATCAGGGACTGTCCGATAAATGACCAGTTGGGTCATTACTGGATTGTCGAATTAACAAAGAATGGCACAACGTGCACCCTCTCATTTCAAACAAGGCTACTAACCCCGAGTGCAGACATGACAAACATTTGACGAAAACGGGGATATCAGCAAACATATTTGCTGAAATAAGTTTATGCAAACACTAGAGACGTTTGAGACTTTTGGCATAACATGATTTTGAGGCAAGGCACGTTTGATGATAGTTGTTTAATCACTTTAATGCATATCAAGTGCATACTACAACATGGTTCCCACAAAAAGTAATTTTCAACTTCACCGGCTTTTCAAACAACTGACCGAAATTTCAGAAATATGACTGTGGATAGCAACTCCTTAATTTGTTGCTCAAAGAAACTGTTTTGGGGAAAAATTGACCACAAATGTAATTTTCAACTTAACCAGCATGTATGACTATGCCTAACAAGCAGCCGAATTAAAGCTCGTATAGGGTATCTACCAATCCCTCATTTCAGAATTCCAGGATTTCCTATATCAGTTTTTTTTTTCAAATTTACAGTACAATTCAAAATTCAAAATGCCAAGATAACTAGCTAAAATTTGCTTTTATTGCATTTCAAAAGCATGTTTAAAAGATGAAAAATTTTAAATGTTACAGTTAATTTTTTTTTATTTTTTGAACTTTTTGCCCTGGATGCAGCCAAAGGAGGTTTTTTCCAGGGCCTAACAAATTTCCACTACATTTCCAGGATTAAAATTAATCTCTTATTAAGATAATGGAGAATAGTTGTACCATTACATAAATGCACGAAAATGCCACAAAAAAATCTGTTTAGCAAACATGTAAAAACGTTACAATTATCACGGTGTAAACTCCTACTCATGAATCTGAATCCATTATCATACACTGTCAATCTATTTACATAGAGATGCCAAGATGTTAAATTCACTGAAGTGGATATAAACAACCTTGCAATGCAACTTATTAATTAAAACTGGAATTAAAAGCTATTTTTGCCAAAAATGGATGGTAGCCGAGTATGTTCATAATACCATGAAAGAATGGTAAATTCTGTTCCAACATTTGCACCAGAAATTTAGAAAAAAAAGGGTATGCCACTAACACTTTTATTTCTAAAAATGCAAAGAGGGAGTTTCGAGAAAATATACATGTAGGCAGTGAAACTGCGAACATATTTATGCCACAAATTGTCGAGTAGGCCTGTCGTCAAAAATCTCTTCAAGTGCTATCGGCTTTATCAGTTAGTTGCACCGAGCCTCAGTTTGAAACGTGCTTCAGTTTAAGAAACTTAAAAAAGATATTTTAACAACATACCAATCTTGACTCCATGCATTATGGAGTGGCAAGTGAGAAAACAATATTAGGGACGCATGCCTTTCTTAACAACTCAAAAATGTTGATCACCGGGAAAGAAAAAAACCAGCGGAATTTGATAAGTCACCCAAAGGTGCTTAAAAATCTAATTTATAAGATGTTTAAGCCTAGTATAAGTATAGGGGGGAGCCAGCAAAAAAATTGGACGGAGGGACACTTTATGGGATGCAACGGTAGTAAGTAATTTAAAATCTTAGGATTATCCAAATTCCTTCCTGGGAAAGTAAAGCCAACCGGAGGATCGATCCGCTGGGTAATATGGGCACTACATTTGGAGCATATGCTTGTACCAAATATGTTCGGCTAACGGTTAAATGCAAAGAAAATTGCCCTGTTATATTCAAAACTAACAAGTAATGCACCATATTGAAGTTTCTGAGAAAAACCTATTTTTATTATTACCGGTATCCCAGCCACTTTTAGGGATAAAAATATAGAAATTATAGGACATTTTCTTCGAAAATATAGGAATTATAGCACAGGATGGCAAACACTTTTCAAATTCAATATTTATGACTTTTTAGAACTTTTTTAGATTAAATTTTAGGACTTTTTAGAACTTTTTTAGAACTTTTTAAAAGTTACAAGGAGACTTTTCAAATTTATACTATGGAATAGTATTTTTATATATTTACTGTGTTTTTGGCGCATCAGATTCTTTGAATTGTAAAAATAAAAAGAATTGGGGTCCCTATTTAAACTTTCAAAAAGGGCTCCCATCCTTCTTAAAGGGGGTCAAGGGGCCTTCCAGGGCCACTTCTAAATCAGTTTTATTTATTCAACATGCTGTTCTAAACATCATGCTTTTATCATACAATGCACAATTATTTGCTTATCTGCATATCTATAATAGCAAGAAATTTTTTGGACTGGGGTAACTTAAACTTTTGAAACATCATTTTTACAAGAATTATTCGATTATTTAGAGGGTATTTAGGACTTTTGAGTCCTTTTTTAGGAATATTTAGGACTATTTTTAGACTTTTAGGACTTTTTTTAGGAATATTTAATACTATTTTAGGACTTTCAGGAATTCTTTGTCTCCCTGGTTATTACAATACTGTACAAAAGTTAATAAAAATATAGGACGACATAAAAAATATAGGACGGCTGGGATGCCTGTAATATTAATGCGCATTAAAGCCCGCTTTAAGCTCGGCAATGTGCTGACCGAGACCCTTGCAGCCGGCACAGCACATTGATGCTTTTTCAAAACATCAGCACCGTCTTAGTCATTAGCACCAGTTTAGCAACACGAGAAATTTCATCCAATCCATCAAAGAGAGAATCCTGCTCGTAGATGTGCCATTTAAAAAAAAGCCAACGCCATATCCAAGTACGTTGAACAACATTCCCGAAAAGTGGTCCACCGACGCTAGTAACTATGTTGCTAAGCATAAATTCGAGAAAAGCTAAAGCCAGGATATACAAAA
Organism: Xestoiulus laeticollis; assembly: GCA_034698905.1. Taxonomy (NCBI): domain Eukaryota; kingdom Metazoa; phylum Arthropoda; class Diplopoda; order Julida; family Julidae; genus Xestoiulus; species Xestoiulus laeticollis. The sequence goes on along the minus strand of JAQGCC010000324.1, from coordinate 7,184 downwards.
CGCAATCTTCGGCTGGCTACCAGCTCAGTTTACCAGTACACAAATTAAATCTGTTCGTTCCTCAGAAATCCCCAAAAGAATGCCGAAACATCTCAGCTAATACCGAGGTTGCAGGCACTCACCCACCCGAAATAAATGTTGCCACCGTTGCGCTATTCTTTCTCGCACGCCAATGGACTTTTTTTTTCTACGGGGGGAAAAAGGCAAAGCGATGATTAACAGTGAAGCATAACGTGGTTTGCCCTCAAAACATTGACAATTTGCCAAGCAACCCCAACTCCGCAGAGTAAATACAACTATTTTCATTATGGATGTGCGGCCGAGCAGCCTAGCAACAAATAAGCCCGAAGAAACGGGATTGCAAAGGACTTCGGGCAGATCCAATTGCAAATGAAAACGTTTGGCTGCGAGCACGGTGCGAAACGCTAATCCAATATCGGCGACAGCGCACCGGCTTTTTATGCTGCAACAAATAAAATTCATGATGTGCGCACGGCGAATCAAAGGGTGTCGTAGAATAATGCCGAGGCATAAAATCCTTTCTGCTAATGCAGCATTCTCTTCAAACTGATCGGTGCTTCATTTAAAGAAGCTCTCACGACTCAAACACGAGATGTTTTGTGAAGATGAAATTCTAAAAAAATTTAAAATGGTTTACAGAGCACAGTTTCAAACATGGAAACCGGCAATTGCCATGATGACTATAACTGTTTTGTTTGTCGGGAGAATTTTATTTTACGGCTATCAAGGCCAGTTTCAAGGACACCAGAACAGGGAATCGGATGCGGTCGATTTTTAGAGGAACTATTCGAGCGTAACTATTTATCGCAAATAGTTAATCGTGATATATGGCGCATAAACTGTAGGATCTGGTCGTTAAGGATAAATTCAGTTTATAGTGAAACCACGTACGAGCTAGCAGGTTTTCCGCGAGACCCCGTGCAATTATGAAAATGACCTTTTTACTAAAGCGATTTTGTAAATGTGCTTAGACTTGTAAAGCATTTAGTGTGATGGCAACCATTTGTTTAATAATTAAAACAATGGGGAAAAAAAACTGCAATAAAGGTATTGATTAATTTAATAGATGTCATGCTACGGCGCCCGTAGTCAGGGGAAACCAAGAAGATTACCAGTCAAATATTTAAATAAATCCAAGGTTCTAATAAATCTTTAAACATCGGTAATTCCCTTGATCAACAAACATCCCGAAAAGTGAAATTTTAATCACCCTTCTCCCCTTTGGAGAAATCTACATGCGCACAACAAATTTGGTCGTGTTAATAAATGTTTCATTTTAAATTTGGATACCACAATATTTCGTTATGAAGCATCTTTGTGCTTCATGATCTTGAAGTAGAATTTCATAATGAAGTTAACACACTGAACAACGAAATCCCAAATGTGCAACATTAAACAAAATCACAATACAGTAAAACTTCGATTAACCGAATACATGGAGATTTTAAAATATTCTGTCAGAGTTTATTCCACCTATTTTGAAGATTTGACACTTATAGATCATCATATACAGCTGCAACACTGAAAAATTAGATCTGTGCATCTTAGGCGACGACGGTTAAAAAGTGACGGTTAATCGAAGTTTCACTGTACAGTTTGCTTATCATTACATATTAGCTTTTTCCAATATCGAAATCATGACAGAGAACTACGCACAAGGAAGTTCAGCCAATGTAACGGGACAAAATAACTGAACATGGAAAACTTACCGGGTGAAGCGTCTGACTGGATATCCACATTTCCTAATATTGGACTGCCGAGTTCTGTGCTGTCGTCAGGGCCTCGACGTGCACGATCGCCTGGAAGTAATACAATAATTAATAAAGTAAATGAGATTACCATATTTATTCGTATAAGGGCCCCACTTAATTTTTTTTTTATATAAATTTTTACCCTTTGATGTGTTGGTGGGGCTATTAGTAGCCTATTGCGCAAATCGTGGTAACAGTGCATAAGAATCTCCACTTTGATAACTAGTACAGTAGAACTTTTCTAATAGCATACTCCTGGGTCAAGTAAAAAGCAAGCTTTTAGGCCCGGTGCACACGTGCAGTGCAGACTGGAGATGCAGTGATACCCTAATATTTGAATTGCAAGCGTGTCGGCTCATTACCAGATCGGTAACGCATCTGCAGCAACCCCATTCGCACCCCATGCACCGCTCGTGTGCACCAGGCCTTACACATGATATGCTTTAAGACAGGTTCATCTGCAGATATGGGTCCCAAGCGAGACAGGAACATTTTATGCTTTTAGAAAGAATATTCTTTTACACAAGATGTTTTCAGACAACTTCTACTGAATCAGTATGCCCCTATAAATAAGTATTTCTGTTTATCCAGTGACTCACGGTAATATAGCAAAACCTGTAAATCGCGCCCCTCTATATAGCACACTACCTGGAAGTAGTAAACCTTTGCACCCGGCACGGGTGTGCATGTCATTACTTAACTCAACCTGCAAATAGCACTCCCCATCCAAGTATTGCACCTTATGGATCGGTCCCAATGGGTTGCGCTATTAACAGGTTTCACTGAAGTTTACCAGACTCTCTACAATTATAAACTTTACAGACATATTTCCATGAATTGGTATATACATTTACATAAACAAAAAATTTAAACAAATAATAGAATATTTATGCTAGGTCCTCGTACATTCCATTCGTTTCTAACAGTTTCCAAAATTAAATTAAAAAATAATTTAGAAAAGGCTTATTCTGGTATGCAACATTCTAAAATCTGGATGGGCTAATTTGGTAATTATCCCAAAATTCAAAACGATCAATTTTTAAATTCTACAAGTACAAATGTGTCACCAAAAAAAAAAAAAAATACACCTACCTGCAGATGATGGATTATTTGGACTAGGTTTTCGACTTTTGCCGATGAAATTTTCCACGATACCGGCGACCCGATCTTTCTTTTTATCTTTCTTATTGGCGCTCCGGGCACCAATGCACGTTTCCTCGACAATTCGTACGCAAGGCTTGTGCACGTTCATGTCACAATCTATGAATAATAAAAAGAAAGGGTAAACAATGCAAGAAGCTTGAGGTTAACAATCAGCATTTACTCCTGGCAATAAAAAGCACACACAAAAAATAATCGACAACTAAATCATATTTACACTGGCATTGATATCCTTGATTTCCAATTCCCCAAATAGTCAGCTGACAGTGATTGCAATATGTCACCGTAAAATAATGTTGCGGATTGAAATGATGTCCTTGCACAAATACAGACTTCAAACACAAAAAAAAAATTGAATTTAGTTCCAGACCTTGTGTAAGCTTAAAAAAAAGCTTATTTTTATATCATACCTTTTTACTTCCTTTCAGGAACTTGATTCCTTTAGACTTTGTGTCTTTGGATAGAAACTGTGGGTATCTTTCGTACACCGTAATTGCATGCTGGCTTTTAATGCCAAAGTGTTTACTTAAAAGAGTAGCTAATGCAGATGCGGTAGCAGACCTGTAGAAAAATAACAATAATACAAGTGTAAATAAACACATTGAAAACCACCTTGGTAATTTTAATTAAAAGAAAACTGCTTACTCTTTATCTTTTGTTGTGTCAGCATCCTCACTAAAAACGACAAATGGGAACAAGTTAGTTTCAGAATAAATGTTATGCGCAACGATACTACAATAAGCATTAAAAACGGCTTACGGAAACGTTTCCAGTAAAGGTATGAGGGTATTCTCAATTATCCTTGCAGATTTAGACGCATCGTGCATTGCTTCCTCCAAATGGCAATCCTGAGGACCGAAGAGTCCTGCCAAACCTTAATAACAGGAAATAAAAAAACATTAAAGAAATTGCAAACTCCACATAATTACTTCCAGCCGTAAAGGTAGCTTCTAAGACAACGAACCTAAATTGACTTACCCATTTGTCTCTTGATACGGAAATCTGCCAGGAACTCGCTAATTTCATGAATAGCTTTCTTCCTAGCGGGAGCAAAGATCTTCTTAAGCTTATCTTCCCTGTCCACGTGATTTTGAAGAACGTCATCTAGAGAATCATGAGAAAATAAGAATTATGTAGAATATACGACACTCGATTATCCAACACTTTTATGTCAATGAGAATTTTTTTTACACTAATGCCATGGCTTGAATTTCTGGCAGTTGAGCTTATAAATCACCCTATGTTTGTTGCATGTTTAATTTTACAAAACTAACAGGTATAAAAAATATGGGTATAAATAAAACGGGCCAATAAAAAATATGATTTAAGGCAGGTTCATCTGCAAATAAGGTCGGGCACATTTTATGCTTTCAGAGAGGGTATTATTTTACACAGGTTCTATTTTACAGATTTTTTAGCGAAACAATATACAATAGATGAGTATGCATCCAATCAATTTATACAGAACAGTCGGCTGTACAGTGTAAATGCATCTGCAATCTGTTGCGTTAATCCGGCGTATTTTTGATCCCATATAGTATCGGATTACCTAGTCTGCACTGCACTGCACTTGTTTTATATTATCTCTCTGTTTAGATTTCTTTTTACAAACATGATTTTGGCAAAGCATTTTTCAGAGCCTAAATATTCCGATAAACAAACACCGAAAACAGATACATTATGCAACTACAACAGAGAGAATACTCACCAATTCCACGAAGAATATTTTCATCAACATTATTTACTTTCAACGGCTAGAGGCAAGAAAAATAAATGCAACGTTTTAGACGTCAAAACACAATAAAGCAGCTCTTCAATTGCATAAATAAGAAGCTTAATTACAGCTCCAGGCATTAGAAACGACGAATGAATTTCATAGGCCCATTTTTTCATGTCTTTCACAGTTCCCTCTTCGTACAGCACCGAGATTAAGTAAAAGAACTGCGGAAGATCATAAAAACGACGTTCAAATCATGCGTGAAAACAGAAAATAGACTAGCGTTTTAACAAAGCCAACATACCGCACTTGACGGATCACTATTGGAAATCAGGTAACGAATAAATATTGAAAGGTGGCAATGATGTTTGCACAGTTTGGTCCACTTCTTGTATGGGCCATGATCACTCATGTGGGCATGGTTCTAATAACAAAAAACATAAATCAACCACGTGCACCGGCTAAATTCAATTCGTTATAACCTTATTAATATTTTGATAATACAGAATTTCGTAATAAACAAGTCCGCTTGTATTAAAAAACGACAAGATGACTGAAAATGAAAAAGTTGAAAATTACCAATTCAGAATCTGATAAAGGATCCTCTTCCTCCATTGATATTATTGGATGTTGGTTAATAAACGGCATTCCGATGCCAACCATGTTCTTTCCCGTAGGAGGCGTGCCATCCAAGGGGGATATATCCGAAACCTTCAAACAAAAAGAAATTTCACACAAACATTTGAACACTTCATCCTCAACCAACTTAATTTCTGTAACGGTGAAGGAAAAAAAAAATTCCTTACATGCTGGTGTAACTGATTGTCTGAGCATTCCATTTTCATTTCGTCCATGTCACCGGTACAAGGACTATTGACCATGGGACTAATAGGAGACTAGAACCAAAATTAAATCGTTAAGAGCTCGGTTAGAACCCATGAAATCACACGGCCGGTTTCACCAACTGCTTCAGTTACAAAAATTATAGTGCCAAGGAGCATTACTAAGGTTGGTGGAACCGGTCGTTAAGAGGGTTGCATACCAGAATAAGCCTTTTTTTCTAAATTAATTTTTAATTTAATTTTAGAAACTGTTATAAACAAATGGAATGTACGAGGACCTAGCATAAATATTCTACTATTTATTTAAATTTTCTTGTTTATATATATGTATATTTTATTTCATGGAAATATGTCTGTAAAGTTTATAATTGTAGAAGGTCTGGTAAACTACGGACATATTTTCATGAAATGTAATATGCATGTACATAAACAAACAAAAAATAAACGAATAAGGGCCTCGTACATTTCATTTGTTCCTATCAGTTTAAAAAATTAAATAAAAAATAATCTAGAAAAAAAATTCTTATTCTGATGTGCAACCCTCTTAAACAAATACTAAGAAATTTACTTCGTCGCTGGCAGTCGCATCACCGCCTTCTGTATTTTCGATCCTCTCAAAGTTGCTATAAGGCGGTGGCGGTGTTCCAGGCGGTGTTATTCGCGGACTGTCCGTAGAAGTACTGTCGCAGGCACCAAAGGAAGACGTTCTGGAGGTATTGTTCTCGGCCGTTCTGCTCCGCTTCATGTTCTTTTCCGAACAGTTTGAATCGGAGGAATTTAATTTGCGGGTAGATGCAACATCTGAATGCGATCGGGAAAGATCGGGCGATTGGTGATGCCTGATGTTATCGTTCAAATGGAGAATGGCATCAGGACTGGATCGCTGCCTGGAGTGTGTTGGTCCGGTAGGAACCTACATTAAGGCAATCATAATTTTAACCTTCTAGGCAAAACTAAATATAAAGTTAAAAGGGAATCACACTTGAATACTTATTAACAATAAATATATTTACAAAATCGATGCTAATATTGAAATCCCTCATGCATTAAATTAAAGAGGGCTTAAATCTAACTACTATTTAAAATTTGTAAAATGCAAATATCAGACAAATGATCACCAATATCTTAAGAAAGCTTTTTGCAAACACGAGAAAAATTTATTTACCATTACAAGACGTGTTTGTTCAGGTTTACTTCTCTAAGATGCCAATTCCCGTTCATAAATCACAATTTCTGAGCAACAATTAAAACTTGATAACTTTTAATTAAAATTTGGCTTCGACTATAATTGTGTTTCGTAGAATTTTCATATAATTCTTAAAATTTTTTGGGCATACTCTTATTTCCCACAAATTGTATAATTAACTAGGTAAGTGGTTCTCAAACTTTTTCGCCGCAGCACCCTTGTGAGGATAAAAAACTTGTGCGGTACCCCTTAAAGTGGTATGATTACTTAGGAAAAGAAGAAAACTGCAAATTTAATGCTCAGATGTCTATAATGCAATGAATAAAACTTTTGGATGAATTTTATATTGTTTCTTGGTGTTGATATGTTATAAAACAGATTCTACAGCTAAATTGCTAGATCTTAAGTGAGAATTAAATATTATTGCGCTACCCGACAAGGTTGGCTTAGTGGTTATGCTTAGCTCCTTGAACTCGGGAGACCCGGGTTCGAACCCCGGTCGGCTA
>JAQGCC010000323.1:0-41648 GCA_034698905.1 Xestoiulus laeticollis | reverse complement strand
TGTTCAACTTTTAGGGCGCCCTGTATACTATGGTCACGTGACCAGTTTAACTGAGTTCGGAGGTGTGAATTAACACGAAAAAGTTTTGCTTGATCCACATCAGTGGATTTACATCAACGTCGGTGAGAATAAGGTGTTAGTCTCTCATTTCTCTCTTACTACCTTGAAGAGATTCTACTCTCAATAAGGTTGACTTTCGCCACCCTTAATCATCAGCAATTCGCCATTAATAAAAACAATTCCACAAGATGTCTATTCAATAATTGATTAGCAATAAGGATGACATCTTGCGAGGAGCTTGTCACTCTTGGGTGCAAGATGGTTGAAAGTAAACGATTAAGGAATGACGCAAGTGGCAGCTATTGACTGTGCATGGGTCGAGTGGATGCTAAACCAATGTTAGTTTTTCATCCATTGGGTGCTAAACGGACAAGCGTTTTCTTACGGATTGATGGACCACTTATATTTATTTCCCCGAATGTGGATATCGTTTATATTTTCTCGCATCCTTCCCTTTTCTCCCTATAGAAATGCGATCGATACGCGATAGCCACCCCTCGAATTACGAGCATTTTATGGCTGATGATCGGGGAATAGCAATGGCAGTACTAGCAATTCAAGGTTAAAGATTCACTATGATATATATACTCAAAGAACACAAGGTATTATAAACACGCAATGTGTTATGAAATGGGGTATAATTACAGCGTGGTCAAGGCATATAATGCACAGAGCTGACTTATCTGGAGTCCACCCCTATGTCGATTAATCTAGCTGATGGCTGCTCCCTCAAACCCGTTTAATTGACCATTAAACTTGAGTCACATTAGCCACATCATATTCTACATTAACGTTATGAAGTTGGAAATGCGGTATAGTGCACGTCATGCCATTCAAAATTACATGATTCTATGATATTGACAAAAAACCCAATTCGTCATCCTATTCGCAAAGGATAAATTGGAAGACGAATTATAAATTATATCAAACGTCTATAGTCAATTTGAAAATATATCTTACTCGATAACTACAGTAGAACATGTCTAAAATAATCCTGGGTAAAATAATACCTTCTCTAAAATAATAAAATGTGCCATTCCCGATGTGGAACCCATGTATAATATAAGTATATGGATTGAAAAACGGGGAAATTTCCCTATTTTGCATCTGTGTAATTAGTGTCGACCTTTAGATAGTGACTAGTGATGGATTCAAAAGGGGAAATTCCCTATTTTCTAGCTGTATATACTGAAGCATGCTTACAGATATGTTGGGGATAATAACCTGTCTAAAATAATATTTTTCCCTGGTCACAAGGGTTATTGTATGCAGGTTCTACTGTACATCGTTACTCTATCCAGGGATTTCATCAAAGTAATCTACATGTATAAAAACACTAGCTAAATTATATACCAAACTGTCCCCTTCCTCTTTTGCAAAAAAATGCAAGCAAAGGGCCTATGCATGCATTTTTCATATTCGGGAAAAACAAACGCCAGCATTAAATTAGAGATAATGAGCACACAATATGGAACAGCGTTATTTAGAACAACTTGTCCATAATTCAACAGCTGCATAGTTGTCGACCTAGTTGTTCATTCAAATAGCGACGTGCTAAAACAGCTGACATAACTTATTAATAAAACAACTGAACATTAAACTCAAATGCCTATTGAAATCGGCATAAAAGACGTGCCCAAAGATGGCACTAATGTGATTGCAGTGTGTGTGGTACATTTAATATCACACAGTAGTTTTTCCCTTTGCTTACTATAACTCTGCTAGTTGAAAAATAGCCAATATGAGATAATTGATCTAATTGATTTTTTTTGTCAACAGGATCCTCGATATAATGACGAGGTGGACAGGATCACAGGATACAGAACAGACACCCTTCTTTGTATGCCAGTGAAGAATGCCTACGATGAAATCATTGCTGTTGCTCAGGTCATCAATAAAAACCCGAGGAGTGGCAAAGATGAATTTACCAAAGATGATGAAAAGGTAGGATGACATTTTTTTAATATAAAATGTTTGTTTTATTAGGGTGGACTTAATGCCCCATACAATAGTGTTATGTCTCCAGCACATGTGGTCCTATAGGAATTACAATCAACGATTCTGCAAGTTCAAGGTTATTTATATTGAAAACACTGTCTATAAATTATTTAAAGTGTGTGTTATCATGCCATGGTTATTTTTTAGTAAATAAATAATTTTTGTTTTAATTTCTACTACCGAGTTTGTTAAAAAACTGATTCTGAAATTATTCAATGTATTTGAAAAAATAGTTAGCATAACGCCTACATTAAACAAATGAACACAAAAGGCTACCAGAAGTACATAGCCAATTGTATACCATATTAACAAAACTCAATTACAGGACACAACTAAATTTAGCATTGTAAATCCAATTTTTGGAAAATAAATTCTCATTGTTCAAAGCGCAGAAGTACAAATAGGTCACCGTGATTTTCATTCTATGCTTGGGAATCTAACAACTGGATTTCCAGTAATGATAAATGGTTTTTGATGACAAGCTTCGAATTACAGGGTAAAAATAACAAGGGAAATCCAGGAAGAAGTAAAATTATATACTAAAACAGTTTTTACTTCTCAACTGTTCAACGATTTATACGTAATTTCACATGCATAAAAAGGAAACTGTCTAACATCTTGAGCCACATTTTCTCAAAATTAATCTTGTTCTTGGAATCCAATATTTTGTCAAAAACTTTGCTTTTACTTAGAAAAGTGCAATCTGACAAGAAAGGAACACTGAAAGGAAAAGTTTACTACAAGAGTTTTCAGTAGATGTTAGGATCCTGAGACTAGAGGGATTGTGCAGGTTTCCTTTAATCTTAACGCGAACGATCAACACACTATTACGCATGCGCATCAATAAGTTATGCGCCGTAAAAGTCGTTGTGGTATCACGTTAAGCTATTAGAGGGATTGTGCACGCCTCCCTTAATGCCCCGTCAACTGATTTACCTTAACGAGAACGCATTGGAAAACCATACAGTGCTGTCAATGTGGTTAGCATTAAGGGAGGCGGGCTTAATCCCTCTAATGAAATTGTCGTCTGCTCTCAACCACAATTCCTCGAACGTCATCGCCACGCATGCGCGTTGGCAAAAAAAGTTTTGCCAATGTCGTCAAGATTAAAGGAAACCTGCTCAATCCCTCTATTGACTGCTAAGATGATTTCCACAACTTCCCATTCCCTGGCACGTGTTTCAGGAGATTTTTATCCATAACACGAGCTTCATATTAACTCTTTATAGAAGCTCTCGCATTTCCAGTGCAGAAATAGGGTGTATTTTCCCTCGAATGTTGCAGTGGCTCATTTTTTTTGCTTATATGCATGGAGAAGTTGCCATGGTGACTCCTCTGACCACATCGAGACTAATAATTACACCCTGGCTGATTTGTACCGTACTGGCTCTATGGTGACATATTATAATGTTTGCTCTAATTTAACCAATTCCATCCGGATTGGCACGAGAGCTTGTGTGTATGTGTAATACCGAATCATGTTCTATCAACATCTCGAGAAAGCAATATTCAGAGGGACGTTTAATAGACGAGAAATGGCGTTATAAATGCAATGCTCGAATTGACACGACGGAATTTGCCATAAAAGTTGGCGGCCATTGAAAAGAATGCGCGAGAATGATCGGTAATAATCATTTCTACGAGCCTTGCCAATTTTGATACCGATGAATGTATCCGTGATGATGTTTGAATAGCGGTGCGTGTATGCCAGGCTTTACGTAGGACATGATTGCGAAAAAATAAAATGGAGGAAATAAAAATAAACTTTCAGCATCTCAATAAAAACTGGGAGCGTATAGAAGATACGCTTAAACTTCTTTACCAGTAGGCTTGCTGCGAAAATGGCACCAGTTTTGCAATCTGTCGCAAATTTGCGATTCACTATAAAGTGGTCCATGGCAGCCTTCTTCAAAATTCTAAACCTATGCTATAAATTTTTAATTCTTTGAAACTCTAACTCAAAAAAAAAACGTTTTAAAATGGGAATTAAGATATTTTGGATTGAATTTAACTTTGATTAAAAATAATAAGTATCAAACGATTTTGTATACCGCTAGTAGATTATTTAAACGTATAAGGTACGCTTATCAACCCGGCGGTTATTCGAGACCGGAGTTTATTATTTTTATTCCCTCAAAATTGGTATCAATAAATTAAAAATTACAAAAACAAGCATCTACAGTACTTGAATGATATTTCAATTATAAGGGGAATCCCCTATAGATACAATGCGCAAAGCTATCAGGAAATGTAAAGCGCGCGCACGAAGCGAGCACTTAGGGAATTCCCCTAACACCCGGGGTTTATTAGAAATTACGCTCGTGAACGACCCGGGGTTTATTCGAGTATCAAATTAATCCATATTGTTTGTATTTTTAAAGTATTGCAGCAATATGATTTTTAATACATGTACACTCGTACATGTTTAACGTACGAAATATGCAGTATAAACTTTAAATCAATCCTTTAAAAATGAGAGTACTCAAACAGATCCCAAAAAATGTCCACATAGCAGCTAGATTAGCCTTGATCTTCAAACATGTGCCAATGCTAAGGGTGTCACAGAAGTGTTACAGTGTGTACTAATAAAGTGTAGATATATAAGAACTGAAATACAATGTATATGACATGATAAAATAAACTTTCCACTGCAGAATGTACCCCCAACTTGTATTTAAATTGTCACAAAGGACACGCGACTGACTATTGAGCATGTGCACCATATGTGGGTCGAATGCCAATTGCCAAATGGTCCATCCACTCAAGTGAAAAGCCATATTGGAACATAACATACACAATAAAGACAATCTGGAATTAATAGTGATATTATTCTGACCTTGTTGCATAATAAAGAAAACATTTTCAAAAATATAATCTAGAAAACTTCAACATGGGTGCCATTACAACATGAGTTTAACTTTTGTGCAACAAACAGCGTTGTTATAGCTTCAGTTGAATTAATGTAAGAATGTTTTAATAGTTTATGAAATCTCTATACTTCCATAATACTTGTTTTGTTTGCACAACCAACTTTAACTTTAAAAAAACATCCTTTATATTTAAATTGATCAGTAAATCTACAGAACCACATTGCAGGTTTAATTTTATACGACAGCAGCTGTGCTATTTATCATTGTGTTCATGCTAAGAATTACATTTAGATGAAAGTTGGATTTCAAAGTTGAGGTAATGCTGCAATTCACTTGCGAGTGTCTTCTTTCAAGTTCGTTCGAGTAAAATAAAACGATGAATACACGAATCATTTCATAGAAGCGAGTTTGCAATATCTATTGAAAATGTTGATCCTGGCGTTATCAAAGTTGAATTGATGTTCTTTGAGATTAAATGAATTATAATCGCCATTTTGTTTTTTTATCAACCTTGTAACTTAGAAACAGGTATTCGAAAGACAGGTGCAAATATAATTTCTTAGATGCAGTCAGATGAAAACTTAGGTAGAAATGAATGGACAAAAATCATATACAAAATTCAAATACAATCAGTTTAAATTCCATTCGTTTTAGTATGAATGCGAATTTTTCAAAATTGCTATTATGATAATAATTTTAGACAATTCGATGAAAGAAGTTAAAAAATTAGAATCTTAAACAGAAACAACATTTTGCAGAATCAGGTTCAAAATTTTTAATAAATTGCTGTTTATTTGTCGCAGTAATAAATTCGTAGCATGCATTTGTAAGTTTGAGGAAGGAAATAAAAAACTGCTTCCTAAAAACAGAAAAAAAAATAATTAATGTCTTGGAAAACTATATTTTGGATGAACAAAAATGTTCTCTAACTGCAACAAAAACCATAAAAAAGCATAATGACATGCATGCACATACGTGGTGTTCGTGCCAATTGCTTGCTTTTTTGGTTTTTTAACCCCAAAATGCGACGACCGTGTTCTTCCATGCATTAAGTTATATTCAAATCTTCCTTCAGTTGGAGGAACATGACAGTGCAATTTAAATATTAAAACTTTGACATTGCAACGCAGAATGTGTTGTGCTTGTAACTTCCATAGAACAACTTTAAAAATGCCAAAAATACAAACATCAAGAATGGACAATATGAATATATCATAAGGACGGATTCTACATGTATAGATCCATATATGACATTACAGACAACAACCATGCGCAATGCAGAAGTCAATGTTTGGTGATAACTGGAGATTTATGGAATACGGTCACAGCAATAAAATCCCGATATATCAGTCCACGTTTTTGATAATTATTTTGTTTATGAACACGCGATGGTCAGCCAAACAGAACAGATGCCCCACCAAGATGTGTTGATTTTACCATGATGGATATAGGGGGTAACCAGAAACAAGTACAGACAAAAAAATATTTACAAACTGCTAACATCTGAATAAAAGACCATGGAACCAAATGAGACCCAATATCAAAGTGATTTTATTCTATGAGACTATAGCATTCTTATAGATTGGTTAGCAATGGGACGTTTCATAATCTCATATATAAGCAATAGGGTTTTGTATAATGAGATTTTTCAATATGGATTGATTTTTAGAATGAGTCGATCTAAGAAAAACCGAGGTTTATCGAAGATTCTCCAAAAAATAAATTTCACCATATAAACAAAATGCAGTTTTTGCAATATTCTGAGAGCACAACCAACAGTTTTCTGCATTGCATCTACTATAAGCTGCACTTCGTTAAGCACACAAAATGTACATTTCTATGAGACGAAAACCATTTGTAAATGAATACTAAAATGATTTCTCATTGACTTTGGTATTGTTTTCATCCAAAGACATTACTCATAGAGTAGCCTGATTATATAAACATCATATACACTGCGAATATGCATCAGAAACCATATGCTGCATGGTATTTCACAGGACATGGATTCTGGTTAGCCTCGTGGGGATTTTAAGGTTGCCATCATTCTTAATACAATATAGCTCAAGTGCTTGAGATAAAATAAAAAAAATGTAGTAACAGCTGCGTGCTTGACGTATATGTAAAAGTCGTAAGAAGCCCCATTGATATTCGGAAGAGATAAATCAAATCTATTCAAACTTTAGTAAGCAGGCTGTATACGCCAACCACATATAATGCCCATAAGCATTTCACGAGATACATCATAAAATATTCAGCAATAATGGAAGTAATTTTAACCTGCATTGCCTCAATGCCAAATCCACTTCATCTTATGCCGGACAAACAGACGTATAAACAATCCTGGCAATGAATGATGGTTGGCAGAATAGCAATAATGTAATCAGGTTTCGCTATAGCGCTTCAGATGACTGCATGTACTACAAAAACCAAATAGCCTCTGGTTCTACATTTGCTATCTGTTATTTTTGCCTTCTCGACTGTGTTTCCTACGGATTAAGTGTTATAAATCAATGGAAGGATTTCATAAGCCATACAGAATAATCCGACTCCCCACGCATGGACATTATCCCACCTATTAATATTTTATTCTCGGCATAAATAGGACAATAAAGCGACACACGTTCTAAAAACGATGGAAAGGGATGAAACCAAGAAACCTATAACATTTTTAAGACTTGAAAACCTAAAATGAAGTTTCTGCAGCGCTATACATGATGTGAAAGCCAACGTATGGCATTGAGAGATTGCATTCCTTGCTGACGTCACTTTCAAATCGTTATGTGATATAAGGATGATTAATGTTTCGCGATCAGAAGGCACGAACATATTCGAGTTAATGTCCTGGGCAACAATTTACTAAATGGAAATTCATCTTTTGACACGTTTTCTCTGGTGCCTTCATATCGTCCGACATGTAATGTAATACAGAAACCTTCAAGTCTTCAGAAATCTAATAATGGTTTGAAGATGGAAGTCGGTAGAGAGCCATGACGTCACGAGACAATTTTGGCTATTTTCTTACTTTTACATAATCGTGTTTCATAACAAAATTGGTAAACTATTCCCGTGTACTTGTAGGCTACTTGCACCACGAATCAATTTTCAATTCTATTATACCATGGGTTTCCATATAGTAAACAACAGCGAAATTTATTGGTCTTATTTGCTTCTATCATTCTATTGATTTGTATTTACTGGATCATTTGATTAAAATTAAAACAATTCAAACCAATAGAAAACAATAGAATTTTTCTGTTATTCTATTGCTAATAATATAAATTTTGACAAGAGTAGCTACTGATTTGACACAAACATTTAACATGTAATGATGAGCAAACGATTATGGCTATATTCAATACCAATTATTCTCTATAATTTTGTTATACCAAAGGAACTTATGTGATAACATAAGATATAGCAGGACAAAAAAGTTTATTTGTAAAGAAAGTTTATACAAATGTGACGAAAAAATAATAGTCATTCCACTTAAGTATGATAGGGTATGTTTTGAAAATATGTTAATATGTTATATCAAAATAATAATGTAAATGTTTTAGTATTTTGGGCTATGCATTCAATTTTTCATGAAAGTTGCTGTTCGAAATGGTTTTTGTTTAATAGTTAATTATCTTAGTTACAAAATTGGACTAAACACTGTAGATGCATGTATAACTTTAAAGTTTTGGGTTTCAGGGTAATTAATTACAAAGAATAAGCTAGTATTAATTAAAATCCTATATGAACATTGCAAGATAATGAAATTTTAATGCAATGTTTGATGCATTTACATACTTATCTTGATTGAAGATTCATGCAATATTGAGGGATTGTATTATCAAGATAATCTAAGGCTAAGAACAAAAAAGACAACACATTTGTAAGTTAATATTTGGTCCAAATAACTTTTTATCGATTGCCATCCCGTCTGACAGGCAGACAGAAAATTTGTTATGACCTAATTTCTCGTTAACCTTGTTTTAAAAATAACATCTCCTTAAATTCTGTTCAGTATCCCAGCAAGAAAAAAAGCGGCATTTGATTCTCCACCAAAATTACCTCTCGGCAACCTATAGAAAATGTAATAATTTGTCAGAATTGAGAATATCCAACGGCAACCCATGACTTTTTCTTCGAACTCACTTTGAAAATCAGGAAATTAAGGCTTTCCATGGCCAGATATATTACCGTTAAATTGCCTTCAGTATTTTCTATAAGCTGAAAAATGTAATAAGCGCATCCTTCCTCACTTTCTCAACCACAAAGTAAAACGTCTTACAGCAACAAAATGGATCGAATATTAGCAAACTTTCCTGTGGTGATAGTAAATCAAAAGCGCACCATGAAAAATCAATATTATCAGAGATACGCGCTTGATAATAATATTTCCAGTTATATAACCTCATTCGATGTTTACTTCATAATCGCAATAATCATTTTTATGTTTCAGCAGTTTTCCTACCCCCAAAAACATTTTTTTAAGAAATGATAAGTACAATATTTTGTAAAGCTTCAGTGAACATTATTTTATGCATGGTTAGTTCTCATCTCGCGTATCCGGATTATATGGCCTATTTCAGACATTCTATATCCCATTTCAACCATCTTAAAGTAATTTAGCAATATTTTCAGTGACGTAATAGCGCTTATGCAAATATGCATTTATTTATTATCCAAACAATTCGCTCAACATCACCATTTTTTAAATTAAATTTATTCATCTAAAATCATTTTCTATAAATAGTTTTTACATTAAAATTATGCCATCGATTTTTTGATGGTTTTGAAACGTGTAATTTCTATAATAATTATTAATGCAAGTTAACACACTAACGATAAAGTTAGTTTTAAATATTTGAATGTAAATACACATTAACAATTACACTATAATTATTCACTGAAGCAAATTAATGTTTTCTAATGTCACGTAAGCTTTTTGAAACTACTAGTGCAGCTGTGATGCCAAATTACTATACATGATTTAAAATTTTTCTGTGATTTGGAAATTCGTTCGTGAACTCACGACATTTTTTCCTTATGATTAGAATTTATTTATATACGATCAAAGATGTCATAAAAACATGTCGATTCCCTTCAACTTCAGTTTACGCAACCTTCTGACGCTATATTTAAACCCACCGCATGGGGGATTATTAAATATCGTATTTTTTCCTCAAAATTCAATGCCAAACCTCACACGGTTATTTATATGTCCAATCTTATGTTTCGACATCGTATTTCTAACATAATCCTACTTCAAAGGTATTTGATAAATTATTTACAAAAATCTTCTTACACCACAAGTAAATAAAACACTTATTCCCCGGGATTATTTTTGGGACATATAGTTCGACAACGATCTAGCTCAGTTTTTTTGGGGTACCTTTGTATATGGGCATATACATGTACATGTAGCTTACTGCAATAAATCCCAGTGTTGAAATTTCAACTTTATAAATACCCGGAGAATTTTTTTCTATTGTTCTTTGGGGTTTTTATTTGCGAGAAAAACCCGAGGTCAACCAAAACTCCTGATATATACCCGGGGTCGACCGAAAGTCCCGAGACGTACCCGGGGCAACCAAAAATCCCGAGATATACCCGAGGGTCAACCAAAATGAAACGTATATACCTATGGGAAAAATTCTCCGGATATTTATATATCATATCGCATAGGGTGAGGTTTATATCTGAAAATAAAAATGCGATATATATACATATACTGTACAATTGTACCAGAATAAAATGAATTTGTTACTTTTAAGTCCCTATACCATATTTAGTTACTACTAAATATAGAATATGCTTGTAGCCAGGATATGATTTCAGACAGGTTCATTTAGACATGGAGCTATATGTATAACATATATGTGTATAAACATACGTATAACACAGGTTCAAATATATACTTTTGTAAATTTGCAATTTAATAAAAATAAAATATACAGACAATTCAATTAACATTTAATTGATATTAAACATAAATGCATGTGAAATTTATTACTCAGAATTATGAATTAATTTCAATTAATTGAAATAATGTACGTGCATTTTTGTAACGCAAATTCAAAACTGTTTTGTTAATTATTGATGCAATTGTATATGTCTAGTAAACAAAATCATAGCATCCCATTGTAAGTAAAACCCCACAGTGACCTTTACTCTGGGGCATTAAATGGCACATCCCACCTTAGGGGTGACTAAAAAAAATAAAATTTCGCAATTTCCCACAGCTTGTTTTACTCCCCATGAAATAAGCAAGACAAAAATAGCATTCCACATACACGTGTTGGAAAGTAATCTAGAAGTAATATCGCCTATTACTGTATAATCCTGCACACAGGACAGAAAAACAGACTGCCAGAAGGACAAACGACCTCAGAGAACAGGACATCCATTTCGGAAATGCAATTACTAGAATTCTGTTGGGATTGCGTTGTCAGGGTCCTCCAACAGCCGTGTGATTACAGGTTTATGCAACTGAAAATTACTCCACCACACTGAGGTCTCTAGGGGGCGCCACTAGAAGGCCCTACAGCGCTAGTTATGACATTTGATGAAAGGTTAAAATTAGAATGTATAGGCGCCCAAGGCACGCTGTATTTGAAAGTCAAACTTAGCCAGATCCCCTTTGACTCTCAAGCAATTTGCCAAGTGCGTTGTTTTGGATTGTTTACTGCCAGATGCCGTTTTTTATTCAAAACTTTGGCAAATGGCACTCACATGGGCACAGTTAAGCCAGTACTAAAACAAAGCTTCTATGAACTTTTACTGCATTGTTTCTCTATGGCCGTGGAATATATAAAAGCTAAAATCCCCATGTAAATAGGCAAACATTGAGGTCACGGACGCTATACTCAAATGCAGAATTTTAGGGGCAACTCTCATTTGGATAGCTTTACACGTATATTATGGAAAATAATAGTAGTGTCTCTACTAAGCCATAGTCAAAGCTATAAAGTTTTATAGACATGCAAAGGTAAAATCTGCCTCATATTTGGATGAAGCAACGGAAATGAGAGGAAATGATAATCAGAATGAACTTGAAATGGTTGTACTAATCATAGGTCAAATTACATCGCAGTTTATTTGAACAAGAATATCTGCATACCAATTGAGGGAAAGATAAAAGTGAGATATATAACTCATGATAGAAGGTACATGTATGTCAAATAAATAAAAAATGCAGAATTCAACCAACTTCAATTGGGATGTATAAACTTGAAAAAAACCACTGGAGACACATGATTTAAGGGAAGTGGACACGAGTCACTTTGGCAAAATAACCTGACGTTTTTTTTGTACCTGTCACACGTGACGGTTTTATGACATGGTTATGCGCATATCGATTTTACGCCATTTGGATTTTGGATAGAAATCACATCAACTTGGGACTTCAAGAATCATTTTAGAGAACCATATACGACGCTGGAACATAGGCGTATCGATTTAACGTCATCTTGAATTTAGGTAAAATTTATAAAAATGACATGGAAATATAGAGTTTCGGTTTACGCCCATATGATGTAAAAACAATTCAGAAATATAAAGAAAAGTAATAAACCGTGTTTCAAAACAAGTGTTATCTTCCATCACTTGTCAAGTGAAATCAGAAGTTTTCACATTTTTGATCAAGATGAAAAATGGTTTTATATCTTCGTATATAGGACCCTATTTCCTTAAGCAAACCACGCAATGTAGAAAGGTAAAATCTGCCTTTAAGAAACGTTGCTTACAATTTATGAGACTGCTGTTGTGCAAAGAACCGCATATAAAAACACGATGCGAGTTGTGAAACTGTAAATACAAGCGAACATGAACATTTACACAACTATATGATGCAGTATTGGTGTCATTATTTATAGTTTGATGTTCAAGTTTTATGAGTTTATACGTTTTTCCCTCTCATAAACCTTGAAGGAAATGCTGACATGCTTGTAATAGCACTTATTGTCTCTCTCTATTTTTTTTAAACACCATTTTTCTGTTTTTGTATGTTTGTATACAGTTTAATACAGTTGTACGATATAATAATAGGGTCTGGTTTAAACATAAATGGCTAATCCTAGAATCACAATTTCATAATTTACTGTAAAGTCAAACTCTCACTTGCAGGTAAGAACAAAATGGCGTCACTATGGAGATGGTGAGCATGTGGTGATATGGCGACTTTGTAGCGTATGGCAGATAGATTACACAGGGAGATGCTATTAATTTGAATGTACTAGCCTCGTGCAGCATGGCATCATCACCAAGTCACCACAACACTATATGAAATTGATTACTTGCTTAATCTTAGTTATGATGTAAACTAATGAAATATAATTTATTCTTGGTGTTCAGTTTCTCACCACTGATTGGAACTTTTCTTCCATTGTATAGCTGAAAAAATGATTATTTAAGCTTGATCGATTCAAATGTATTTTATTCAGGCATTTTCTCTGCCAACAATAGACTTGCTACCTCATCTTATCCCTAGAAAATTACGTCGTCGGATTTTGCACAGTTTGACACGTTCAGGATTAGATCCTTAAGACCTTTTGTTGTGCACATGACACCGAATACGCATTTAACGTTGAAAAACGACCTTGCGACGGTCAAACATGTCAGTTTCATAGCGAAACCGTCAGCGTTCATTGCCCTTGCTATTGCAAAAAAATCCTTTAGAAACTTTTTAATCAGTTTCCAATTTTCTTTGAAAGTACACTAGATGGATTCTGCATTATATGCATCATCGTGGAAAAAAGCACAAAAGACCAATTTCGTGAAAACCGAAAGTGAATCTTCGCAATATATTCACACCAGAACCAAAGTTTTATTATGCATGAAAAGTACAAGAAATATTGAATCTGATTGGAAAGTCAACATCGATTCATCACGATTCCCTGAAGACATGCAGAAATTCACAAAGCTATGTTTGTCTTGATATGAACCATGCTAACAGATGTAACATTTCTTGTCCCACCTAAAAAAAATTACCATATTTTACAAGCTATTATCAATTCAGTATTATAACCTCAATACCTGCCTGTATAATAATTCTATGTGGTCCTATAGAGAATATGAAATATGCTGATGTGACTACATGAATATGCACAGGTATCACATGAATCCCCAATATCCAAACTATTTTATTCTATGGAACTCAATGGCATGAGTCTATTAAATGAGATCCAACTATAATACAAACACACGTAGGGGGTCAGAGGTCACACACATACTCAACAAGATTTATTTTAAATTGAAATATAGCAATGCAATGTTCCATAATCTCACTAGCAATGGGGTATCATACAATGAGATTTTCACTAATGAGTAACGGCTGCAAGAATACTATTCACTTCAGAGACTCTTCCAGTGGCTACTTTCCACATTTTAACCAGCATGGATATGGTCTTTGACATTTTAAGATATGACGTCACTAAATTAAGATTTCAAAAGAATTGCACTTGAAACCCTACGATGTTATAATGGCTAATAACATATAGCAGTGCCTGTTAAAAATGGTTATTGCAATGTTTAATCCTGCCGCCGTCAGCTTTGTCATTACTTATCACCTAAAACACTATGAAAAATCTAAGCTTCCTTTATTGTTATTGCTATTATTAATTTTGTTGCGTGTATTTAACATGCTTTCTCCTCCTCTATTAGTACGCCTCCGCGGTTATGACGTCATCACGTGGTCTAGAAAATGCTATTTTTCATGGGAATAATTTATATCATGATTTGAAAGGGAAATTGCAATCTGCTCGTTTTAACACCCATTCTTCCTTATAGTCCTTGTGATTGTCTGGTGCAAGGAGGAAAATGTACAACTGGTCAAGCGAAAGCAGTAAAATTTTATGAGTATAGTTAGGCTCGGACCTTTAGATAGTTCTCTGGATAATTCTAACTGAAAGGGAAATGCGTCAGACGATATTTCAATTTAAGTGGAGATCTGTGCCTTCGATATTATAGAACTTATGAGCTTGGGCACCACTCCTGGAGTAAAATAAAAAGAAATTTATCGTTCATCGTTGCACAGATTGCGTTATAGAGGGTCACACGTGTATCCAAGAAACTAAGAGATAGATCATTTAGTTTTTAATGGTTGACCTCCATATGAGAAATATTCTGTTCTACCTTTACAAATGCATAGAAATAACCTTTCGTGTCTTTAAAACTTGATCATCGTGTGCAAAGCTATTGACTTGAAATCCAATAACAGACTGCTTTTTCAAAGCAATTAAATGTCATTCTTCTGGTTACTAATCGAACAGTGAAATGACCTATATTTTGAATTTTTTTCTATTTGACAGAACGTAAAGATTGAAATAAAATATTGTTTACCTGACCATTCTACCTTAAATAGATTTGAAACTACAATGACTGAAAACGATCCGTGATGAAACGAATCTTATATCTTAATTTATATCCTGAAAAGTTGATAGTTTATTTAGGAGCAGATGTACACTTATAAATATAAAATTAAAATTTAGTGAAGCTACATGTACTAACTGCTACACAAATTTGTCACAAAATGGGCACAAACTTCACTTTCAACATATTATGAAAAAGAGGCAAATCGAGTTAAAAAGTGAAATTAAAATGACATTTATATTAAAATCGACCATATTATTTTACCAAAATTTTTAATTTCTTCAAAATCCTTTGACGTCATTTTGTGTAAGTAGTTCTATCAGAAATTCTATTCTCAGGCATCTCTTTTTTTCATTTAGTTGTTCTAAAAGATGTACCATGTTTACTGAATCAGCTAGTGTATTACTTTTATTTCTTACTTATGTTCCACGAGGATTTTTCCTTTTCCACTATCTTCAGTGTGTAAATACTGGTATCTATGGTCTAAATATATTTATTTGCCTCTGGGGGATTTGAAATGATGCCATATCGCTTCATACATTTTCTCGCATCCTTGGTGCATTCAAATTCCTCGAAATTCAGATGTTTACACTTCAACAGTATTTGAAAAACCTAAAAAGCTACTGTAAAATATATAGAAAATGTATGCCAAAATTCGACCCAATGTAGAAATTTACTCGTTACAGTAATTCCACTTTACATGAAATTACGTATAAGAAAGAAGTTGGCTGGAACACATGCTCAAGAGTTCCAGAGTGCATGGTGAGCATTGTTTGCACACCCATTCAACACATCCAATTGCATTTGAATATTATAATGGTAATCATCAGCATTGTTTTATATACTTATCACCGTGTGGAGTGATGAAATGCAATGTGAACACCATACATAGAACAGCCTACATAGAACGTATAGCTCTTAAGATTGTGAGCTTAAAGAGGATATCATAAGACAGATAATTCTGCGACTTGGTGTGTGCGCACACACATGTGCACTATTAAGCCTAATGGAATATTGATGGCGCTGTCTGATGATGACAGCTACGGTGACAAATAGAAACCCTTGTCGACATTAAAAGCTGGAAAGAAGCATACATTCCGGCTTTTTGAACTTTGCAGGAAATCAAACTTATTTGCACGATACAACGTCTGAAATACACATTTTTCTGGATAAATTATAATCATGTCAGTGTAAAACTTGAGTTTCCAACAACATACCAAAGAACCACAGAACTCATTGCAAAAATCCCTGATGAATTAAGCAATTAAGCTAGACGGTTTTCATTTTAAAAATTGAAATATAAAAATGTTTAAGGAAGAACCGGTGCATTAACGGCAACGTTACTTCGACTATTTCTATATCTTTCAAATATGCAAAGTGCAAACATAATTTAAACTAAAAGCCTTTGAAAGAATTCTTGAAAAAGTCTAATTTTTTTCATTTATGAATTATTAGAATTATTTTTTTGTATATATACATGTATATTATCTTCGTAGATAATTCTTTGACAAGTGTAGCTTCAAATCCGAATAGAGCATATTAATTAAGATGGTAAATTTATTATTAAATAGACTGCAATATCATTTTATATCTGATATAGTATGAACTAACCCAAATATGTCTAGTTTCAAGCAACTGTCTCGATAATTTGCTCTTTTTTAAATTTGAAATTAGCATTTGATAAAATGTTTCTAGATAAAGCAGTAAAATATCATTACAATAAATAGCATTACACAAACATTACAATCATTACAATGCATGTAAATGTATATCGCTGTAAAGTCACTACATGTAAATGCATATTGCTATTTAATAATTGACATGCTTTGCAATGTAAAATTAATTTTTTTAAAAACTATACAAATGTAGTCTTGAGTATATTTCCTTCAATTCAGGCATTTCTTGTGAAGAGTTGTATCTGAATAGGCATGACTGTCACTTCAAGTCATCTCATATGTCATATCGTTGGATGATGTGCACTTTAGTCCACTCTAGTACTTAGTTGAGTTTTAGTGTACAGAAGACGAATATCGGAATTCTTCGAGACGTCTGTCTGATTATTCACTGCATGCCCATTCCAAAATTTAAATGAAACTGTCCAAAAAAGTAATTGAGCAAACTCTTTACGAGAAACTGCTGTTTTAGGGATTTGCAGACGTTTAAATAATTCCATCTAATACAGAATTCGTCTGTCAACTAGAAAGTCCTTACGAGTGAAGAAATGAGATATTTATTGGGAAATCGTGAGTGGATTGACTGATGAAATTGGGGAAACTCCAATAACAAGAGAACTCCTACTTTAGAAGTATGAGATTTTGATGATAAACGAGATGCCAAATCATGTCCTGTTCCTAACTGGACATCGGCAACAATTTCAATTCATGACCCTTGACCACGAAAATTTAATTTTTGGTTACTGTGTACACCAATTGCAAAACCCATACTGGTCATTTTTCAATTCCTTGTCAGATTCGCCTCTTATTTTTCATGTTCCTTAATATAGTTAGGGGATTCTAATTGTTATTCATCACATGTTCACGATGATGATGATGGCGAGTTGACAAGTATAACCCAATCTGTTATAAAAAACGAATTCTTTAGACTAAATACCCAATTTATGTTTTAGACGTGCAGAGAGAGAATAATAAATTCTTTTATAAGAGACTCGTTGATCAAAAGCAGTGAGAATGATCCATGCATTCGTCAAGAATAGAGAAAAATTCCCCCAGGAAATGAATATATTCTACAAGGTTGAAATCCATTAATTTACTTACAAACACAAGCATGTAAATAATATATGTTTAGTTTAAATCATATATGCAAAAGTAAGGAAAGAAACTGATGACAGCTGGTAAGTTTTTAAAACAAAATCTATAACACAAATTTTATGTAGTTTATCAATAAGTATTGTGTTTATCCTAAAATGATGTTTTGTATTCTTAATGCTGCATTTTCAAATAACCATAAAATTCATGCATGTATTTGCAGATAAACATATACCAAAAGCACCCATGTGAATAATGCATTTCATCCCAAGAATGATCGAAATTTCGTTTAAATATTTCAAATATATTCATTTATTCAAACACGAGCATCTACTCTTATTTATGATGCAGGTGCTATATTTGATTTATAGCTATATTCATCGTGATCCAAAGGTAGATTTAAGATCATGGCATGTGCAGTACTATATTATTATATAATTAAATGTATAGACTATTCTCATGTGAGATTCGTTCACAAATAATACAATAGCCAATATATGGAACGTCGTCTAGTGAATTGTTCAATGTTGACATCCAAGTGCATTTCATCAAAAACCCAAACTACAAGATAAAATTTTCTAATCTACAATATTACAAAAACCTTGACATTAAATGCCATTCATAATTTCATCGAAAATTAATTAAAAAAAAAGACTTAAACACAGACAGCTTTAAGAAAAATACTAAGACAAGTGATAAGTTTACAATTGCTTAAATCCTGACATGCTTAATTAAATCTTTTGAAAGTTGTGATATCTTGTTCATATGAATATTATGAATTGTTTGGCGAAATATTAATCATGTTAAAATGTTATTATAAGTGTTCACTATTGATGAGTTTTCGCATAAGCACGTACACATGTATCTCTTAAGTCAAGAATATAAGTTCGTAAGTACATTATTTCATAACATTTCAGTTATGTAAATTTTGAAAAATGTTAAAAGGCCCGTCTATCATGATGTTTACAAGTACTTTTAATAGATCTGATCCACTCATAATTAATATATGTATACATATAGTTTACAACGTGCGTCTAAAACCTAACTTTTAATCGCAGAAAATTGCCTTTGATTTTTGTTTATTCCCTTGAAATTTGGAAATAAATTGCCTCGCACTTTTTAAGTGATTAAAGCTAAACATTGGCAAGGAATCCTATGGGATCTATAATTCTAATAAAGTAATACCCTATAAATAATTTTGGCATTGTATCTAAAACCATCATTTCTTTAGGAAAATAATATTCCAAAAACAGTATCGGAATACATAATTAGCACAAAAAAAAACCACGATGAATTTTAAATGACATCACACGTATCTGAATAATAAAACGTTGCCGCCAGGGAAATTTCACATGGATAGTCCTACACTTTGTATCAGAAAATGCAAAGCAATGCATCTTTGTATCGACCACCTTGTCTTGACCATGAGTGTTGTCTATTGGTTTTCGAAAATCACTAGATTATGCAAATGCAAGCGGACTATACGAACATTTACACCTATGATAGACTCTTCCCATATATTTGCTCATCATCCGAAATACCGTTTTGCCTACACAGCAGAAATCCAATATTATTCTTTCTTCTTATCTCGAACGAATTGGTTTGAAAAATGCATGCAAAAACTGCTTACTCAGAAGGAGTCGCATCTTTCCAAGACTTTTTTTTTTTTTTTCATATTTATATTATAAATGTGCAGAAAAGTGAAAGAAAGTGGAAGTCGATCGAAGGAAGCTTGAGGCGTATTGGGAGAAAGGTGAAAGTGCCATAAACGTGTAGCCAACATGGCATTGAGGGCCGCCCACATTTGCCACACCATTACGTATTTTAATAATGCATCGTTCAGGGAGTTCTCTTCATGACTTCAAGAAACTCCTATTTTTTTAGAAGTGTTCCGGAGTTTAAACTAAATGTAATTTTCATAAAAAATGCATGCACTGGAACTCGTGTACTTTGTTTTGTTATCGAATTGGCTACCAACAATGTAAAGGAAATGTAACTTGTTTTTATAAACTTTCCACTTAGGAAATGCCATTGGTGGGAATCTACCTCTTTCAGATACAAATTCACCTATTTTTGCAGTGTTGATACAAAAATTTGCATAGATCAAATAAAGCATGATTTAAACAAACAATTTGTAACTGCAGCCTGTTACAAAATTATAAGAATAATTACAAATAAAATCAATGATTATCCTGTAAAATGAATATGCATAATACGATGATGCCCATGGAATTAAAGTTTGATAAATTATTGTTAAATAATGTCACGGAATTGTAAGATCAGATAATGTACAGGTCAGTTTCTTTTTATAGTGCTTATTAACTGGTATTCCTACAACCTAAATTAGGCAACCTAAATTTTGTAAATAGTTACTAAATGTCATGACCTCATGGATCCAATTGTTATTTGCACGATTATGTTGTAAAGGAGAGCACTTTTCTGCTTCAAATTACATTGTGCACTCATAATTTTGCAACAGGCTGTTATCCATTGCGTATGAGACAGTCTATATGTAATGAAATGTTATAGCATGACATAGAAATTAAGTGAAAGCATTAAATCAGCGAAATGCTATGCAATAACATGGTTCCATGGCACCCATTTAACAAAGGAGGATTTAATTATTGTGAATGTCTGCCTCCTAAAATGAACATCTGCCCAAGATTCGATGAACATTTTAAATTATCAAGGTAATCTTAACATGTATTTCTTACAATGATAGATAATTACATTTAGTGTGCATTTATTCATAACAAGAATATTTTTAAAAAATCTGTTGCATTATGGCAATATTAACTTCTAAACATTTTACATTATGAGCTCTACTATTCTTATCTCTACATATAAATAGCCCGAAGATATTGCTAATTCCTTTTGTACCCTTATTGGATGAAAAATGTAATTAAATGCACATCTAATGAACATGGTATTATAGATTAAAAGTATTGATGATTCAATCTAAGAAGTTCCTAAAAGCGTTTTTAAATTACCTTTCGTTTTATTTGTGTTATTTGGAAAGCGCAATACACCAAAATTAAATAAGCACAGAAGAAAATTAAAGCATGCAGGTTGAAAAACATGGATTATATGGAGCACATATTCATAGATCTGGCTATAGATTTTCTCAAGATGCTCATTTTAAAGAAAAAAATCAATAATTCTGATGAAAAAAAAAATAGAGATGGCTCCGATACATATAAAAAAGCAGTAAATCCTTGTTGTGCCATTACATCTAACAGTAAGGGATAAATCCTAGCTGTAAACGTCCCTATGTCCTTAAGTGGATCTGCTATAAGTCGGTCATCTTTAAAGATTTTCTCTTATCAATTCAATGAAAATCCCTTAGCTTTTAAAAACTTTTTTTCCATGAAAGAAACCTTGAAGTATCCGTCTCTGCAAATCTGGAAATACGCAGTTACATGGAAAGATCGTCATCGACATTGCTACCATTTACTTCATCCTCATCGCAGTCGCTAAATGCAGTTTTATTGCTTTCTGGTGATAAAAGTGCATGACTATAGAGACAGAAAGGGTTCAATTAAAAGTCTTACAAATGCTTTTAGTATATCGGGAAGCATGTTCTTGTACATACTCGCAGAAGCTGACACTAAAGACATCACAAAAATAAACCATAAGATAGCAAAAATGTTCCAACAATTAACTTATTGTAGTTTAGTGTCATCCACAAAAGGAGGTCCGGAATATTATCCTTATTGAACTACAGCCTCCTGTCCTCATGACCGGACATCCTTTGTGGTATATGGTCCCTTAATCTGAAAATAAGAGATTTGTTTTGAAAATGTTGTTGTGGGGAAAGTTATTTTAACATTTAACCAATTAGATGAAACCTTTGGTGAACTCATGACAGTGTCATGACAAACGGTTCAGTTGCCTATGTGGCTGCTCTCATTCAATAAAATGCTGCTATGGTATTAACTCTCCTTAGTACAATGTTGAGACTGCACAGCGTACAATATTTGTACATTAAATTAGGCCAGTGCTATAGTCTATCTTTTTAATTACGGAAGGACAGTTTAGGGCGGTGTACGCTATATTAGACATAAATTCTCTACAAATATATAGTTGTTTCCTATAATTCTTGTATAACGGAATGATGCCCCATACGGAAGGATGTTTAACGGCCATTGCCCTCCCATGCTTTTCTAAAGACGGCCATTTACGACAGACTGGAATTACGAAGATAAGTAGACTGAGTATCCAAAATTTATTTATCAACCAATTTGTTTAGGTACTGTGTGTCATAAGATGATTTTGATGAAAGTTTGAGGATGCTGTTTCGTGTCAATAGGTTTTCTCAATCATGATGATAGAAACGACAGAGTGACCTATTTCTTCTATCTAACAAGCATCAAAAATTAAGTATGGGTCCTAAATTCAATCATTGCCAATAACGGACATGCCCGGTACTAAGCTTTGAGATTTACGGAATAAATTACACCATTATAAGACCGATTCTTTATTTAATCGGTAACAGCTACGTTTAGTGGACGGTTTTATGACAATGTTCGTTGAGGTCGACAAAATGCAATGAAACAATGTCATTTAAAGTAATAAATTGATCTATTTTTTTGTGTTATCGGCCTACATGTACAACAGTCTCAGAGCAGCTACTGAAAAGGGTTTTTTAAGACAAAAATGCATCAGATATGCTAGTCGTATAAGGTTTTGCAATGTGACTTGATCATATAATATTGGTTAATGCTTAAAATAATTCAATTTAACTAAAGTTTTGATACACTATATTTCTGTCATATATTTAATCGGATTTTTCTTGATTTATTTAAAGGGTTTCTAATGTCAGTTATCGTTATTTATAGACCTCAGAACTACCATTAAGGGGATCGTAAACACAACCCATATGCAAAAAAAAAAAAATGCATTTGGAATGTATTTATAAATGCATTTAGAAGTGAATTTCCCTGTTTGAAATGCATTTGAAATGTATTCCTAAATGCAAAAAGTGTCTCAAACTAAATGCATTTTTTTTTGCATATGGAAACGCCATATACAATGTGTACCTGCCATGTTAATTCCACATTTGATTGGACAGCGTTTTAAAATTAGAGTTTGTAGTTTTATTACAATGTCCAATTTCATGTTCGAAAAAAAAAATAACATGGCAGGTAATATAGGCTTGGTCTTGGGGTTAGCATCCCCTTAACAAAGATTTCATCGCAATAAAATTAATTTAAATCACTCAAAGGTGTCATATAATCATAATACCATAAACTATTTAGTAACAGATCAACTTGTGGAAGATTGTGCTAAATTAACGCCATACACACAACTTGAACGAAGGTCTTCTTTAATCCATCTATAATCAGAAATCTATTAAGAATGTCTTTGCTATAGTTCTATCTTCCGAGATGAAAACGTAATGAAGGAAGTAAGAGGACCTAATACATATCCCCAAGTCCTGTTGTCCGTGTGGGCTTTAATGGACACTCTGAATGACTGTACTAATTTCACCTCCCTAAGGCCATCGGATTGTATCTCCAGCCATTAGGCATCAAAGTGGAAACTTGTTTTATCTGTTTCTCCCAAGATGGATCAACAGAATCTTTAGACGACTAGTGATAATAAGAATTGATGCGGTTATCGAGAAAAACATTGCGCCAAGACATCCTTATGACCGGATTTAATACTGATGCTTACATCCGGTATGCAAATGAGCGAAGGCAATGGAGTCACCATGGACTAGGCTGTCATCCAAGTTTGAGCAACTATTGCTTTGGCATGTTGCCATATGCTGGTTGTAATGACATAATTAATGGAGGACCCTTAGAACTATTACTAATGCCTTCCTACTTTCCATGGGTCATTTGCAATGGGAAACACAAGCTCCAAGACAGCCAAGGATTCCTAGCATCAATATTTAGCAACCATTTGTCACCTCCTGTACCTTTACGCAAGAAATCATTCCTGAAGTATATATAGCGAGGCATTTGTAACAGTTGTTTGTAGTCATTTAATTTCAATGTGTATATACAGGTCTAAAAATTTCCAAGAAGAAACGGAAAGGAAGTTGATATTGATTGCAAACGGTTCAATTCGTAAAATAAATGGATGCACTATAAACTTGCTCGAATGCGTTTTTATACAAACGATCACGTTTTATCAACGACTATGAATCCATTTCAAGATTGTCTGTTGGCGTGAACTGGTTGGGATGTACGTATAGGAGACCTTGTGCTTTTTTATTGCTATCTAGTGATAGATTACAGTGATTAAAGCGATGAGCTGTTTTAACTATGAATTAATAAAAAATCTTTTGAGTAAAAAGCCACATGTTTAATGGAAGTTTAACTTATGGTGAAATCTGAGCCAGGGAGGTTCCTCATTCTAAATATTCTCATTTTGTTACAAAAATCAGTTAGTGCAGCATAGGCAATTCCATCCCCCTCATCCCCAGCTGGACACATTTGCTGTATAACTGTGGTCATACAACAGATTAATAAATCAATCTTTCAGCTCCATTTCCAGACATTTTTGACAAGGATAACATTATCCCCCATCTTTGAAACTTGCGGACATTTTACAGAGTTGCTACCATTTGCAACAAATTCCAAACTGAAAATCACATATGCTTATACTTATAAGTGTAATTTTGCAACACATTTAGACAGGCCTAATTGTCCTGGAAGGTATTTCTTTCTATTTAAAAAGAAATGCTATTTTAATCAATCTATTCAAGTTAATACGTTAAAAGAATGGGAAAATATATTTTAAACTAGTGTTATGGGTCAGGACGATGTCATCCATATGAAGAAAACCTCGACCTATACGCACCTATACAACCTACATGTACATGTAGGTTCATTTTTATTAAAATCGTCTAAGTTTCAAACAGAATTTCTTGTGCATTATCAAATACATATATAGATAAAAGAATACTTTTAATAGTTACTAAAAATATATAAAAGCATTTAAATTTACATAGCTTTAGATAAGATTTTATAAAAATCATTTATTTTAAGCAATACTTTAATTTCACATATAATGTTGTGTCGGTCAAACAGGAAATTGTCATCTCTCAGCCTCCGTGTCTACCAACTTAACCGAATGTGGATAAAAAGCGTTAAAATTAGTTACGTAAGCACCCCTAATGTATAAATCTATCGTTTTAACATCAACCAGATGATTAGTTTTTAATAAGCAATTGCAATAGGATTTAGCAGTGAGGGACTCTTTATTTCTAGGGTCTGTTATAACACAAAGTAGGCTTAAACTTGCGAAAATTTTCTAATGTTATCCAGTTAGCTTTCGTTTCGACAATTCAATGAAATCAATGTCACAAACCGCTCATATATACTTGGAAATGTTTATCGGTTGACAGCCTTCTCGTAATTGTCAAAAATGACATCTAATTTCAGATAAATGGTCTAAATTTCTCGTCCGTTAACAAATCACGTAATCGTTGGTGAATTTCATTAGTCTCATTCAATTACTAAGCAACCAAGCGAGCGAGTGAACAGCTAATTTTATCAGTGTTTTTTACTTTGCTTTAGCATGTACTTTTTTATAAAACTTTTTTATTGGAAAGTGAAAGACTTCTACAATCCCTAAAGTGGATTAAATAATAATGAATTCTCCCACAGGTGAAATCAACTTTTCAAGTAAAGATATTTCAAATTCAGATTCTTCCTAGTTCTTATTTATCGATTAAGAAATACGAGTATTTTATCCAACACATCATTCGATCAAAAGATCATTTTTCATGCAATTTCTTCTCGATCTTGAAATTCCAAGGAACTGTCTTTAAGGTTCGAAAGTTGAACCTTTCAGTTTTGCTTACTAGGTCAATAAACGTGGTAGTACATTAGCTCGTATACGTGAATCATTTTTCAATTATAGGCATCCGTTGAAATGCAGGAGATATTTTTCATTCAATCTCGAGATTTCTCCAATTCTGTGTTTTGGTTTTGCATTTCAACTCTGGAGGAAAAGGCTCCATAACTCAACAAACATTGCAGTTTAATGTACAAATATATCATTTTCACAATTGGCTGCTGTGAAGTGTATTGACAGACTTTTTTGGGGATTTATACATATTCTAATGTTAATAGTCATGTTCATTTTAAGTATGTTGGCGAAAAGGGAATGTGAGACAAACTGACGAAGATGAAGAAATAAAACATTCCCTTTAAATGTTTAATATCATTTGTGAATGCATGGTCCCATTTAGTAATTCTAGCACTTTGATTTTTTATTTCAACTTAATTTTCTAACTGACATAAGATTAATTCGGCCCATAGCAACAGAACAAGTTAGCTTGTCAATGTTAACTACCTTAATTGGTCTTCATTTGGTACCAAATTCTTTGAAGCTCGAGATGTCCAAAATACGTGAGTCGAAACTTTAATCCTTATGGACGTGATCGTTTTAATAAGCAGTACCGAAATGCCGCATTAAATAACATTATCGATTGCTGGACAGTGATTACTGATGTCTGCAATTTTCAACAAAAAATTAAATGCCAAAGAGATGAATGTTGAGTTCGTGAAAGTTAGTTGTGCGAAATACGTAAAGTATCCAAATGTCAAGTATTCACAGAATCTCTCACTAAAAATTATCACGGCATATTGACCCTTACAATGTAGAATCTTAAAAATTATTAAAAATTCCACCCATCCATTCCATTGGGCTAAACATCATCTTAAAATAAGCGACGATTCCCGAACCACTACATACCTTTCCCTGAATAACCCAAAGATTACTAGTAAAATACTGGACCATTCATTTCCTTATCGTTCATATAAAGATTGGAACAATCTCCCCATCTCTATCCGCAAAAGCCTATTTTCTTGTACTAAACATTCATGTTTACTAACCTGTCGACATTGGAAAAGACAATTAAATGAATATGTAACTTACACTTATTAATCCAACCCTAAACTTCAACTATTCTTAAAACAGTGACCTGTTTCATCCTAATATTGCCTTTACAATTAATACAGTAACATCTCTTACCCTTTAAAGTGATTGATGTAGTCTGACGGGACCAGTCCCGAGTGCACTTGTAGGGTGGATAATTACAATAAAATAAAATAAAATAAAAAAAATATCGAGTCATTAAAACTTCATTAGGCTCCTTCACGCGAGCGCTGTTAAGCACAAGCCGGCAACACTTTTCTGCGAAATTGAATGTGCGCATGAGCTGTTCATGCGCGCATCTAATTACGCGGAAAAAGCGTTACCGGCTTGTGCTTAACAGCGCTCGTTTGAACGAGCCTAATGTTTTTCGCAAAAATGTTTTACAGGGTGTACCGAAATTCAGTTGCCAAATTTAAAGGGTTTGTAGCCAGTGGTATATGTGGTATATAAATGCCACATGAACATATGGTAAAGTTAGTAGATTACATGTTGCATATGTAGCTAATTTTTATTTACTGAAGAGGTTCACCATATTTGTTGATGACATTTTCTTATATAGCTCTTACTAAAAATATCCGTATAAATTGATAAATTCTTTTCATACTACATAAAATGCTGTAGATCATCAATGATTTTGTATGAAAGTGCAGAAGCATTCATGTACTGTATATTGACAGTGTCAAGCTGGTTGTCAAATCAATTTACATTGTATTCGCCAGGCATTGAAAAATAGAATAAAAAGCAATTCCCTTCGTTTATCTCCCCATTGTTCCGTTTTTATACAGATCATTTTGCGTTTATTTGCATTTCATTATTGAGGGTTGCATGTGTGCGTTGCAAGATGCCAACTTTTACTTTCATTAGTTTTCGGTGCTTGTTAGTTGCCATTGTAGTTAAGTTAATGCAATTTATTGGTGGCACTTATTTTTAAAGCAGCACCGAATGAAACATGGAACAGTTGTTTGTAACATCATTAAACTGCTGAACCTAAATGCGTTTCTTCACTCTTGTTTACTTGCAGCTGTTTGAAACGTACTTACAATTCGTCGGAATAGCCATCACAAATGCTCAGATCTTCGAGACATCCCGAAGGGAATACGACAGAAACAGGGTAAGCCTCTTAAAAATGGGTCTTTGTTTCAGCCTGCCTTTTAACCCGCTATAGATTCCATTGAAAGAACCCACATGGCAAATGGAAAGATATAATGAATTACCTATCGAGCTACGTACTAACTTCCTATCTTGGGCATATTTCCTACAAATTGTGTGCCAGAAGTAACCTAACGTACATTGGTTGCTTCTGCGGAAACATATATATAATTTGATTAATGTGGCATTAGATGTATGATGTACATTTACGTCAAAAATGCCCCTAATGGAATAAAAAATACGTCAAAAATGTTTTAATAGAACAAAAACTGATGAATGTATATGTAGTAAATGTTTTTACAATGTTGATTGTTAGGACAAAATTCTAAATATTTATATATCTTTTCCCCCTGAATTTGAAATGATCAAGGTTGATATCCAATTTATTTCCTCATATTGACACACATGTATACATGTCCATTGCATCTATTTCCATAATTTAGTTCTACGTTAGTTGGAAAAGGTTTTGCATTTTCATGCAAATCATAGTCTTGAAAATTTAGTTGTTGGTCCTTATATCCCATTATGAATGCATAATGAGAGTACAAAACAATGGAAAGACTTATTGCATCTAAATACGTCTTTAATAATATGATCTTGGTCCTCTTGACTTCATTATCCTCTCAATATTTCTCAGAATAGACACTTACATGATTTAAACAAACTTTAGCAGATTGTTAGACTAATTGTATACAACAATTGTATTTACAGAGACAGCCACACAATACACTGATCATGGACACGAATTGATATACATATAATATACGTGTATTTTATCAAACCATAAACCAAGAGTTGAATTTTGTCAAATCAACTTGATACATTGGTTCCTACACAATACCATTGTAGCAAAGTATTTTTACTCTCTGGAAGGAAGCTTATTTTACCCATTTATTTAAAAAATATGGTGATTAAAGTAACTATACGCAGGAATTACGTCATAGCTTGAAATTATTCAGATGCAAGGAAAAAAATCTGTTAATGGACTCGAGCACTCATATGGAGCACATAAATGTATACTAATAAAATATTAAGAACCTAAGAAAAGCCCTCAAGAAGCTGATAAGACATTAGCAATCCGACCTAAGTGAGAAAAAAACAAGGCAAAAAAGGGTCCTCAGAAGAATGGAGGTGAGACTTGGAGGCCTATATGTACGTTATTCAGACAGGCCAACGCCATAAACTTAAAGGCTTATCTACCAGCTTTTCGACCAATTTTGAACACAGAAATCTTATCGATTAACGTAATTGCTGTGTTTCCAAGTAAGCTTAAGATCTTCTTTAGTCCACGCTTTTAGATTAAAAATAGCATGCTTCCTTGAAATTGTGCTATACCATCGTTCCTTAATACGTGATTAGGCAATCACTCATTACATTGAAGTTAGCAGTGATTGCCTACCTTCGAGGGCACTCTATAAAATTAAATTATAAATAATTAAAAAACACTCGAATAATTGCTCAATGAAAGCTTATCGAATTGTTCGAAATTAGCATACCTTTGATGTAGTGGAGATGATTGGATCAACTTTTAGATTTATGAAATAATCGATCCTCCATTTAGATTTATGAAATAATCGATCCTCCATTTAGAGTGCATTTGTACAAGTTACAATTTGCATTTTTAAAATTAACACAGCTTATGCTTTTAAATTATAATAATAACATGGCTATTTTTAGATAAGCAAATGTACCACAATCTATTATTCAACAAACCGTTAAATTTGCTATAAAATAAATCCATGAGTTTGTTCTGTTTTTGGCAGCAAACAGGAAAATGAGTGTACTAAGAACATAAAAATGTGTTTGGTTTTTTGAAAACTTCTGCATCGATGTTTATATTAAAGTGAAATAGTAAATTTCAAAACCACAAGAAGAGAAAAAAACACATTTTACTGGTTTTCCATTCCAGTTGGCATCCAAGTTGATATCTAATTTAAAGATTTTAAAACAAATTATCGATTTACTGAAATAGTTTTCGTCCAAATTGTACATATACCTCGTGATACACCAAATTTTGACGTTCAAAAATTCAGGCCAAATGTAACAACACATTGTTATTCTCTTTATAAGTCACAGAGTAAATACATTTGTTCGATTTGTTTATCAAATATTTGCCATATTTATTGAGTATATATTTATTTATTGTAAACATTATACATGTATTAAATTGTATACATTAATGTGTAAACAATTTTCGCATTCACAGTTTGTTCTTTAACACCAGTGTTTGCCATTGCATATTTTTTTTAATGCACATGTTGGCAACAAAAAAATTTCGAAAATACAATTCAGCCAATTCCTTTTTGAATGCAACATTACCAAAATAACAAAATAGAGCTGCATTAAACCTATATTCCCACGAATCATGGCAATAGACATAGGTCCAAAAACAGTACATGTATTTGCTTTATATGCATATTTAAACCGCAACATTAAACTTTCCTTAGTTTAACTTTTGATCCTTAAAATAGACATAATACTGAAATAGAAATTGATTTCCACATAAATTCATCCAAAAATAAAAATCGGGCAATAAAAATAGATTCGCGTAGAATGGCAATACTTTATATGAGAAAGAAACAGAAAAAGCCAGCTGTCAAAGAAATGTGTGCAGGAATTAATTTCCAACCGTTATTCTAGTGCTCATTTAATGCTCTTTTAACGCCTGTCTTAATGCACAAAGTAATCCATCACGCATTAAAACATGCATAAAAGAACGAGTTTGCTTTGCACTTATGAAGCATTTTATCATTAATTCTCCTATTTTCTCCTTTCTATCTAGAGTCTATTGGAAGTGGTTCATGACCTTTTCGAAGAGCAAACGTCCCTCGAAAAGGTGGTCTTAAAAATAATGCAACGTGCTCAAAGACTGCTCAAATGTGAACGTTCGGCCGTATTACTACTACAGGAAAATTCCGAGGTAAGAATATCACATATTCAGCAATAAGGCGACACATTTCATGCTATAACAGGACACTGCGACTTTGGTGACAAACACTATTGGAATTTTACACACAATGCACATACCCTATAGTTAAGGAATTTAATTGGAATGCATGAGAAACGAAAGATCAGACTAGTCACAAAAATCTAATCGTTGGACAAGAATTCCAGACAATCCATACAGTTGGAGAAAACCAAAATAGTTGAGAAAGAATGATAAGAACAAAAGCTCGTATAATTTTCATCCTAAACTACATTACATTAGCATTGATTGTTCATTTCGTCTAGCGTGATAAACAATTATTATACTGACCTACAATGTATATAAACTGCTTTCCTATATACACGTAAATTGTAGTAATTGTTTAGAATTCCTATGCTGGAGCACGACGAATGTCACAGAATTGTCTAAGAAATTCATAAGTCAACAAAAAAAATTTTTGAACAAAATTCAAGAAATTCACCAAAAAATAATTTTGCGGACAACAAGTGCAACAAGAAATATATTAGATTTAGCTCAGATATGATGTGTCAAAGGTCACTGCATCTTATTAAGATGGGTTGCATTGTTCTTGTAGATTTTTTGTGGAAAATGTATTATGATCATATTATGAGTAAACTCAACGTGGTTCATATGTCATTCCATGCCATGCCATGAAAAAGCACTTATTTAAAACTTAATCATCCAGATTCCGGTTTAGCATCCCATGGTGCGATGCATGGCGTTTTCGTAATGACCAAGTTCTAAAGGTCAAATGTCAGCAGGGGAGTTCTGAACCGGAATAAGACAACATTTGGGAGCATCACCCTGTCTTGCAGATGCAAGAATAGCAATGACTTTAAATACGCTTCACTCGTCCAATTTATCTTTTAGCTCTTAATGATTGATTAATGTTATCTCCTGGTCACCTTCAACAGCTGTAGCGGATTTACAGGAAATAAGAGGATCAAAGCAAGTTTAAGGGCTGTCATTTTCCCTTCATCTTATTTCCGTCGAAGCTATAGACATTTTAAGAGGTAACGAGAAAGGGTTCTGATTGATAGCTTTGGTAAATTCACATTGGAGGAAAAATCGAAAAAAAATGGATATATGGTCAGTGATGGCTACTGGTCAGTCCAATCAAAGTACCACCTGCAAATGTGTTTATTGGAGTAGGCAACGCCCTGAAGCAAGCACGCACACCAAGTTTTTAATGAAGTGCCCCAGATGCAAATCATTTTTGGAATATGACCCATATTCCTAGTCAGTTGATGCCTCAATACATGGCTCAAATTAAGTGGAAATAATCAGAAGTTGACCTGCATTGTGTCTTGTATCCGCTAGTCAACTGTGCTATAATTTAAATGATATGATAATTTGTAGACAACCCATGCATAATTTATGATGCTAACAACTTGAAAAATACCAATAATAAATTCGACCCTTGCAAGGGTTCCTTTTCTATGAACGTCTATATTAGCTTCTACAGTGAAAACAGTGTTGCAAAGCCTTTTTCACAGAATCCATTTAATCTTGATATGGCATGTATTAGGTTGTATCTGCAATGTCTTCTTGGAAACTGGATGGTCCCTGAAGCAACTGGATGGAACGATTTACGAGTTCCTAGTAATTCCTCTACATGTACGATATTAAATTATCGAAATTTATAGCTTTTATCTTTGAGTCTATAGCTTTAATTAATAATAAATGAACATTCCGATATACATTTAAAAAAAAACTTTGATAATAATCAATTATATAGATCATTCTCGCTTTGTACTGCAATGTATCAAGGGATAGAGTATTTTATAGATCCTTAACTTTAGGTAAGCACTACTAAGTATCGATTGTTAATTCTAGACTGAAATACAAGAAAAATAGTATTTAACGGATTATAATGCTATCCCCAGAAAGCAGGAAATTCGTTGCAGATTTCAATTTCCTTCCTTAGCATGTACAGCTTGCAGTGTATATAATCGCACTAAAATTAATAAAAAATGAAAGTAAGACATCCCGTTGGGATAAATAATTATAGCCCAGAAACGCATCCATTACTTTGGATAATTACCTTGTTAAGCAACATAGTGCGAGTACAAAAAATGCGAGCCTACTTCAATTAAACATAAGTTTTATTTTTCAACAAAATTGAATGATTTTATGTGATGTCCGATGAGGCGAGCATGAAGAATTTGATTATTTATATTTTCATGAACTTTTAACTGCTTGTACGTGTGTCTATAGAACAGCTTGCAACTTTGCAAGTTCTAGTGTCGTTTTGTTTGGTATTTGCACATAGCTTTGCAAGAAAATAAAATATTTTTAAACTATTTCGATAGGCTATCGTTCGCATCTCGAAACAAAACTCAAAATTCCTTTGGTTAATTTACATTAGTTCGGATGTGTGCACTGACGGGATTTAACAACGACATTCCAGTTTAATCTTCATCCATTATTCATTGATGTTTATAGCCGAAACCGTGGCATTAAATGGAAGCAAAACACTCCAATTAAAATCACCATGCAGTAACTAATTAGATTCCGAATACAGTGTTAGGAATTTTAATTCTGTGTCGAATTACGAACCTCGGTGGTTTTATACGCTTCAGCCGGGTGCAAAATACTATCTTGACATGTTGTTGACTGGTGCATCTCAGAGGATCTAGCAATATAAAACAGTCCAACCACCATTCACATTATTATAGAGTAATCCCGAGACACAAGCTATACAACGTCCAGGTTAATGTCCTATATTTAGCCTGAATTATTTCTGGCATTGCATTTCAGACTAGACATTCTCTACCACTAGTACTTTGATTGTCAAACCTGTACTTCTGAGACGGCACCTGTACTATTTTCTACAAATATAGGAAACAGAGAATATGCAAAAGAGAATAATAGTAAAGGATGACGCAGAAATTAATACAATTTTGGTAAAGTTACATCTACATTAACAACTAATAAAATGTACACTATAGCAGATTTCAGTGAACTGGAAAAAGCATAATTTTCATTCTAGCATTTCCTTTAATGTCGTCATACTGCGTTTCAGTTAATGCATGCAACTCGATATACACAGCCATTTTGATATCTTGCACAGCTTAGGTCAATGCCCTCTGAATTTGTCAAAATCGATGGGCATGCTGGATTCGACATCAGGCTTTACAAATTCAACTTGCCATGGCAGTTGTTGAACAAAAAAAAAATACAGTCTGATGAAGGTGAAGGAGCGAAATTTAAGCATAGATTAAGCCAATAACAATCCAGGACGAGTTTGTAAAGGACAGACAAATTGTATAAGCTAACATCCATGTCCAATAATCCACCTTGTCTGATCTCAAGTATTTTTTCCGTGAATCGTCTTGGTATTAATGTAGACTATATAACGTGTAAACATACGAAAATGGATCTCTATAACGAATTACACGACCATATTTCGGTTCTGATTACTGTTATACTAATGAATAACTAATAATAGCCATCTTCACCTATACAACAAAATCCGAATTAGACGGCGTTGTATTTTTAAGGTAGCTTTAGTATATACTAAGTGCTAAAATATCCTAGATAATAATTATGACCCACGCACCAAGGTAAATTGCAATGACTATAAAGGGTTTACATATCCACATCTAATATATTAAAGCAAATTATTACATTAAATAGATCATGGTACAGCGATGACGTCAAACAGTGTCTCAATGTCTTCAGGGTGGTCCGAAAGTCATTGCCAACCCACTTTATTTTCATAAATCTTATAGTAATAAAAAGTATATTAATGCAGTTAAATGGGAAATCATGTGTGTTTTATCCACTGAGGTTGTCAAATTTTACAGCTAAAGTTACAATTTCGGTTAATGTGAAATAATAGCCGTAGGTAATTTCTATTTAACTGCATTAACAGAATTTTCATAACTTCAAGATTTAAGAAAAACAGTGGGGTTGCACTGACTCGTGGACCACCCTGTAGATACAACCATACGAGATCTATAAGGCATGTAAACAAATTATAGTGACTACATGTATGTAAATGATGCTGTAAAAATGTCACCAAAAATGATATTTTGCTAAAACACACATTTAACCAAATTTGTTCAGAATGATAATATTACATGCATCTAACGCTATTTTCCATATAAATTTGGAGATATGACCCCATTTTCTGTAAGTTCAGCTTTCTTTACGTGAAAAGTAAAGAAAAAGGTCTTTTCGTTGTTCGGATGATTGAAGGTTATCTCTTTAACGATTTCATGCTTGCATTGTCAGCAATACTTTTTTTCCAATTTCCTTTCCTACATTTTGTGTTGAGTAGGCTTAAATGCGGTATCAAAAGCTCTCTTAATTTTAATGAATATGTTATTATGCCAACGTTAATGGTAGTTGAAATATACAGTATACATAAACCGTTCGTTCGGTGAATTTGTTTTCACTGAAATATTTGACGTTTAATCGAAAGAAGTAAAAAGAGTTTATTGTGGCTGTCTAAAAAAATTGAATTCAGATTAGTTGCTTTTGAAGAAAGATCAATATTTTGCTGTTTTGTTATCCGAATAGGCAAAGATTTTAAGGTTATTGCTTTTACGAGATAGAAAATTGAAGTTGTTTACAAAGCAAACCCATCATAAGATAGATGTCTGTATCTGTGATACGGATAAAATTCTTGTGGTGGTACAGAAGATACTACAGTTTTCATGTAATATTTAAAGACGAGAAAGTATCGTATTTACAATAATAGAGATTGACGAGTAACAAACGTTTAATCATTTATTGTGCTCAGGAGAAAAATGAAACACGAATAAATAATACACAGATCTTAAATGTATTCATTTTGTTTGATTTTACAGGACTTCAAATTCGTGAAAATTTTTGAGTTGACATCCCAAAGTGAAAATAATGGGCCCCAGAATCGGGAAAGGTAAGTACTCAGAAATTATTTTATAACTCATGTACATTTAACAGAAATCATGAATACATCGAATCAATGTCTTTGTCGATAGGCCTACAGCCATTATATTTGCAATCTGATAGCATACTTTAATATTATACCCACTTGATGCTAAAGATGATTCAAATATTTAAGTATTTAACTCTTGACTTTATTAGAACTTATCAAAATACATCCAGAATATTTATTAAAAACTTATCAAAATACTGTACATCCAGAATTCTATTAAACTTTATTAATTTCAGTATAAATATAACTAACATGCTGTACTAACGGATGGTTAATGTCCCTATAAGCAAATTAGCCAAAATTAAAATTAAATGATTTACGAAATTCACGAACGACCCTCTGTTTTTAATGAATTGCATACTCTGCTCTTCTTCTTTTATGGAAACGTGCAATGGAATATCGATTTTAGTTTTTTTTGGAGAAAACTAAATTAGAGTATGGCAATTTCCATTATAAATTAGAATTACAATTATACTGTGTAGGGGCTCAATCGTCAACTATCACATTTATGAAATTAAACCTCATCTATAAGCAAATTAGATAACAAGTAATTTTTATGCGCCCAGCGTTATTACATTTGCATAATGAATTTTCACGGATTGGAAATCATTTCCATAAAAAGTTGGTTAAATTTAGTTAGGAAATATGCTCGTGTTCCTCTTATGGACATGTTTTTTTATTCCTTTAAAAGAGTGCGAAACATATATCGTCTCAGAAATATAAACATGATGAGGGGAATTCCCTTTTGTCTTGCTTAGAAAATAAAGTCTTCTATTCATTTATAAATTTTATTAAAGTTTTTGCTATAGTCATCTTTGCTTATTTATTGGAAGATTACGAAACGTTGACGTCACGCGTTTATTAAAATGGAATAGTAGTACAGAAAAATATTTTTAATATTAAAAGGGTTTCTAATATCTAGATTTAAAATTCCACAATGATATGGCCGACATTTCATCCCAGCGTTTCTTATCTAAGAAATATCATCAAAATCTAATATCGCGCATAAATATTTGTGGTCTTTGATATAGTATTTTCCGTTGCTAGAAAATCTTTTGGCATATTCTCTGCAAAATATTTAAATAAAGTTAACCAATAAAATGCACCGGGAAGGAATCTTATTTACTTTTATCGTATCGTAAGCGTGGGCAAGATTGCAGTGATTGCATGGGCAGAATTCAAATACTGTACATATACTTTAATCTCAATAAATTTTTCGAATATCAAAGTTTTGGGCACCAATTAAATGCAGATGTAGAGTGATATGCAGAAATGCGTTATCAAAATTCTTAAAAATACCAAAATGATTTCTGAAACATGTTTATAACATTGGAATTTTATGATTAAACTCATCTAAATGTAATTATGCATATTTTCTTGATGTTTTATGGTATTAGACGTTTGAACTTACTTTACAGAAAATAGAAGTTAATTAAAAATCTAATTAGATCACAAGTTATACATGGGAAAGTATTAAATGTATATATGACCTAGGAAGAATTATCATATGCGAGGATCTTGGATAACATTCTCAAGAA
Organism: Xestoiulus laeticollis; assembly: GCA_034698905.1. Lineage (NCBI taxonomy): Eukaryota > Metazoa > Arthropoda > Diplopoda > Julida > Julidae > Xestoiulus > Xestoiulus laeticollis. Next base: position 4,140 of record JAQGCC010000323.1, on the reverse strand, counting down.
CAATAATGATTCAAATCGATATGATTTCCTGTTTTCTCGTGTTAGTACTAAATATGCTAATTTCTAAGAATCAAAAGCTAATTTGCACGCAGTAGACGCGTTTCCATTTTATCGAGTGTTGTTTTCTTTTCATCAAAGTTCAAGTACTCATTTACGATTATATCTTAAGTGCATTCTTGAATTAATGATTTTAAGAATTGTGTAAAGCCAATGCTTGCATGAGCAGATCCTTATTCTTTTATTCCGTTTGGCATATCGTTATTTTTGTTTATTATTTTGCATTCACACTATAAAATCTATCAAGTATATATAATTTCCTGCGATCAATTTTAGAAGTTGCCTAAAATTCGTAATTTATTTTCCAATCTGAAAAATGGACTTTCTGTAGTTTGACATGCAAGTACCAACGATACCATCTATCAATATCAAATTCAATAACTATACTTTATCAATACTACAACTTGTATAACTTGCTATCTAGCATGCATAACCTTTACATACATTTTAGCATAAATTATATAGCTACCACCATTTAAAATTAATATGGGAATGCAATAGCATATTAAATTCATTAAATTTCAGCATTGCAGTATTTTTCGGTTTTATATTAAAACGACTGTATACAATAGACAAAGTTCTGTATGCCTTGACAAATTTACCATTAGTGTTGAGAATTTAAGTTGACAAGGATGTTCGTAAGCGTCTTATAATACCTCCCTAGTGAATTAAATTAATTTCATCAAGGCTGACGTTTAATACTTTATAAACCTGTTTACAGTCCGGAAAAACGGCCTGAAAACCGAATAACTACTGCTGTATTAAGAATGGCTGAACAAGTGGCTTCGACTGGAGAAGTGCTCAACATAGCAGAGTCATTAGAGGCAAAATGCAGTTTCATCAATTCAATTTGAAAATTGAAAAATATGCAGGTGTTTTAAGAAGCATCCATTCGTAATTGCAGGTGGAAAAAGGGTCGCTGGGCAACGTCCGTTCACTGCTTTCGATGCCCATTAGAAACGGGGATTTTAGAGTCATTGGTAAGATAATTCAAATACAGTAGAAACGTCACAAACGACGTCAAAGAACATTGATTAAAAGTCTGATACATCCATTAAAGATGAGAAATAGCAATCCCCATTTATTAAATGGGAACAGCCATTCGTTTTAATTTTCCAAAGTACTTTTTTTTTGTAAAGCATTGCGGAACCTACTAATTGAGAAGCACAAAAAAGCATTATTCTAGTTTAAGAGAGCCTTTAAAATTAGAAAAGAAAGACAAGAAAAATACCATTTTTCTCTATTAAACACTAGAAGTATTTTTCAATATTGTAACGCTTGATTTACTTCGCATTTACACCACGTGGTGCTAATGGCTGAACATAGTAACACATTTTTCCTAAGCCTTTTTTTTTAAAAATTGCCATGAGTCTACTGCCATTTGCTACACTTTGGAGTTAAAGTTGTGATTTGTAAACACATAGAAACTATAAATTGATCCTTAGCTATGCATTTCACATATGACAAAAAAGTTACATCCATTCCATCTACCAACGTTAAATCTTGTTATCATTTTTAATAAAACTATTTTAAAATGTTACCTTAAATTGATATGCAAAGCCTATTTTATACTTCATTAAATGGATAATTAAGGTACTTGCAACCAATCAACAAAACTACATAGGAAAACAAGAAATATCAAATTTTCCTTCGAAATTGAATTTGGCACTAATTGTTGTTCAATTATATAATTAAAAGACTGATTAACATTTGATGTTAAAATGGTTTGTGATGAGACTTCAAAACCAGGCAACGAATCAAGTGTATAACATTTTCCTGTTCGATAACAGCCTCCTTTCATGCTCATTATTTAGGTGTTGCTCAGATAATAAACAAACTTGATGGTCATCCGTTTGACGATACTGACGAGCAGTTATTTGAGGTAAATATTGGATACAATTTCCGGGTTTATAACAAAGAAATTGCTTAGTCTATCAACAAATGGATATGAACCTTCCTAAATTGCAACTGAGATCATTGTTGATATACTATACATCATGCATGCATTTGGTGCCAATTTAATTCTATCCATGGTCTAGCTAAAACGCAAGGGATTTGTACAAAGATTATCGCAATCAATAGCTTCGTTAGTTCCTTTGAAATTCTCCAGCATACTGTATACAATTTAAGAGTGATTAGAATTAAGAATTTAGGGTACTCAAGATGGCTTTTACATTAAGTTGGGTTCTTTGATTCATCTCTTACAAAAGCTTTTAGCCGATGCCACAAGCATAAACATTTACGTATGTTGGCAAATATTTAGCTACTTCTATATACATTAAGATTAAACCAACTTTTTAATTGAAGGCATTATATATAGTCACGTGCTTACGAAATACTAATCAAGATAGGCAATATCCTTACATATATTGAAGACACCATTGGAAGCTTGTATAGTTAAGAGAAATTTAAAGTAAAATTAGTTAACACTTTAGAAATGAAAATGGTCTTTAAACAGTTTTCAAAATCCTGTATAAGCCATATAATATTTTTATGCCTTTAATGACTGTTTTAAGCTCATTTGGCACACGACTAATGTAACTTTATTATCAACATAATAAAATCATCACTTGCCAAGAATTTATTACATGGATATAATTTAAGGACATCTTTCTGAACTCACACTGCTAACAAGCTTATGTTTACCCTAAAGTGGATAAAACTACGTATCTCATTATTTCTATTTTTACGCAGATTCTATTAAAAAAGAAGATATTTTTACAGACGAGGTAGAAATTTAGAGAAAAAAAAATAGTTGCTCATTAGTGTTATGTTGCGTTTTCGTTTTTCTTCAACGATTCTGGTAGAGAAAGTTAACAAGCTTCTTGTTATGATTGCATATTTTCACGCCATGAATCCCTTGCGGTGAAATTTTTTTTAAATCTTGTGTTTGCTGGGAAATTCCGCTTTTAGTCCAATGCTTTACTGCACATGTTCTCCGAAGCTCTATAACATTAATTAAACGCATTCTAAACAATGTACCATCAAAAATATCCTACGGATTTCGGCGACATTCCCAATGCGCCCAAACTCTAAATACATTTAGTTTTTAATTAGCACTGGGATTTGCATTCAGCCATACATTTCAAACTATTTGGTGTCTGACTTCAAATGTGCTAGAGCGTGCAATCAAAATCTTTTTTCATATATGGTTATATCATAAATGCAAATAGAGCTGCAGTTGGAACCATCATTATGCAAATCATTCGCTATGTCAGAACGCTTTAAATTAATTAGCAAATTAGCATGCATTAAGAAAAAACAATTTTTTTAATGATGAAACTGACATAATGGTTATTTTCAGGCCTTTACCATATTTTGCGGCTTGGGAATAAACAACACGATGATGTATAATGAAGTAGAGAAAGCCATGGCTAAACAAAAAGTTTCTATTGAGGTTTGTACAACAAAATCCAATGCATTCTCTTGATTAAAAAAAATGGATTGTTATGAAAAATTTGCCAAACTATACATTCTTAAAATCTTACACGATCATTTATTGTAACAAATTACTGACAAGATAAGTTTAGTTCATTTGATTTTCAAACTACTGTAACTTAGATTAAAATAAGATACAATATTTAGGGGTATGATGATGTCCTTAAACAGATCAACATATAATTAAATCTGAATTTAATTTTTTTTTTTTCAAAAAATGTATTACGCTGAATTTCATTAGTGTCAGAATGTTCCATGTCTGTCATAATTCTAGACTCTCTATATGCATAACTTTTTGAATGACATACACATTGTGTTTCACTATTTTAAAGTGATTTACCCAATGGCAAAAACACCAGTTAATAATCGTTATATCGTCGTCGGTCACGTACTTTGTATAATTTCTTTCATGCACGCAAATTGCATAATTGCATTACAATTTCATCCTCAATAAATGCATTATATGGCTGTCATTTTTCCCCATATTTATCCCTCCTCTCACCATTTTCCCCATTCAGGATCACATCAATCAGATTATATTCGTCACCCATAACGACGAAGCAAATTTTCCTCAATTCCTTCAAGCTTTTATGCAATAAATAAGAGTGGATTTTAATTTCCCAAATATAAATTCCCAAATATATA